>SDVV010000296.1:0-34006 GCA_016164225.1 Gammarus roeselii | reverse complement strand
GTGACCGTAGCAAGGCCGTCTAGAGAACGTGTTGCCTGCAGTGACTGAGTTGAACGCGTCCCTTTAAATTCCCTTCTGTTGCCGGTACTCGCAACACAAAATTTGAAACACCACTCGTTTTGGTCAAGTTCACATATATTCTGTTCAAAACACAGTTAGAGGTGCCTAAATGATACTTCACGGTGTATCATTGTGAAGTGCAGGTTTTCACAGTCCTATTGGTTACACTTTAACCGGTCCCACAACACTTTGTACACCCTAAAGTGTAATAAAACTAGGAGCAAGCTCCAACACACCCTCTTTCGACGACGCCTGGCTTGATGGAGACAGGTTACAACATGTTCATGTTGACGTACTTTCATATTTTTTTCACGCAAAAGTGTTCTCGGGTGGTAGTATTTCTATGGGTTATCGATACGTATGAAATCCTAATTATCTTCGTATTTGTTTTACGGTATTATTTCACATGAGTTATTTACTGTTTTGCTACCCTTAGATGCTGGTCTGCGACCTCGGACATGCAAGCAACATACTGTAACACGCTGGTTGCAAGCAAATGATCTCACTCGGGTATTCGTTGGTCGTGTCGCTTTTTCATTAGTCCCAGCAGTCAATTATTTGTTTCATCGTAGAAATGATTTTTTTGTTGGGGTTCTTGGAGAAGTCCATGTATTCAGACAGAGACGATTACCGCATTTTTGGTCGTGTCAATATCGGGATTAACCTTTAAATTTAAACTGGAGACTCATGTCAGGCTCATTATTGGTTATATCCAGGATGTGACTTTGCTTGATGTTGTTCAGAGACGATGTGTGAATCAGATGCATGTTATTATATGTGACTGGAATAGGTTTGGAAATTTGTTATAGATTTGAATGGTATGGTAGTAAAAAATAGCGTTATTCTCATGTTCTCAGAGTGAAATGTCGAATATTTTGGAGGAATGTATGTTTAAGAGGTGAAAGTCCATTATGCATCTCTATGGAATTTTCGTTATTGATCCCATACAAATGTATACTGTATCATTTAGAAGACGATTTACTGAATGGAGGGGTACTAGACCATTTATGGTTTGGCTACCCTTCACCTAATGAGATATATTTATCTACGATTGCTGAGGGAGCTGTATACAACTTCAATTTAGCTTAATATCTATCACATTTTCAACGTAAGGCAAGAGGCGTTTTAGTGCATTTCAATGCTAGTTCAATCAAGTTAAATTTAGGATATTGCAAACAAAGATTTACTAGATATATTATTTTTATTGATAATAGATTTTGACATAATTATGTATACATAAATATACATGGGATATCATTTTAGGAAAACATATCTTTTTCACAATGAAATTTCAATGTGAGCAGCTCGGCGAAACATAAGTAATGACTTCGACCACTCTTCTCTTGTGTTATCTTGATCCTTGGTACCAGTGACAGTCTGTGGGTTCTTTATCAATGACGATTATTTATTCCTCACCTGAAGCTGTCAACTCGTCATATCGGTGTAGGATTTATCCTCTGGGTGTGGTTTTTTCTCTGATCTATTAATGTTCCAGACTAACGCCCTTAGTACACACTTTAGGTCAACGTCGACCTTTGGGAGAAGTGTATGCAACACTTGCAATCCTATCCTTGTAACCAAAACTTTGTATTTAGTCTTCAGCGATCTTTTTATGGACGCTAATTTTTTAATTACTGTTACATGTTTATGACATCGAATCGTTTCAGGTTTCTTCTTGCTATTGCCTACATTACCATTAATTATATTCCCGCAGATTTTCGAAATATCCATAACTCTCCTAGCACTCAGACATTTGAGACATGGTTCTCTCGCCTCATGTTTCATTACAAATAATTTTGAAACAAAATCAGATATACATTTGATTTTATTATGCAATTTTTCACTTCTTATACTTGTCACCCTTTCATTACCCCATTTGATAATTCGGTTTTCTTCAACGTTTGTAGGTTTTTCTTCACATGACATATCCTCGCTATCACTGTCACTGTCACTGATATCCATTCTACAGAAAGTATCTCACGTTTTCCCCTTATTTTCATTATTTTCAATTTCGGCCAAGGTTTGGGTATACTCCCCCCATTTCACCCAATCTTTATACGTTTCACGTTTGGTTGATACCGGCACCATACTTTCTTTTACGCTCGCACTCTGTTGAGCATCGTCTATAACATTAGATTGGGAACCCAAGTCCGGATTATTATGTTCTATCAATGCACCCATTGCATCCTTAGAGCTCATATTTTTTCGCCCATTTTTAAGAGTACCATATTCAAGATAATGCTGTCCTTTCAGATGTTGCCAAAACCCGAACGTCGATCTTGATTGTCTTAATTTTATCTCCGCATTACAAATAACACATACCCCTGTGTTCTTCTTTCTAGTAAAATACTTCCATATCGTACTGGGCGACATCTTTCTTCCCTGAAAGTGGACCGCTATCTGAATGACTACAGATATGAATCCAATTTTATACATACATGATCGTTAGCGTCACTGCGTTGGCTCATGTATGCGGCAGCATGTCGCCATTTACACACATTTTTTGCAAAAGGGTTACCATACACTGCCAGATACATTAATACCTCCACAACCTAACATAATTCCACTTATCTCTACATTTTGATCAATCCTTTGCTGTTTGATACACACACCCAATTCTGATCTAGTAGATCGTCAAAAACCTAACATAACCTAACTTGTGTACGGTATTCAGTCATTGATTTCGAGATTTTTCATGCATTTCATCACGGTTTGATTCCGCCATATACCGGCATATGCCGGTATAACGTAGCTATATTCACGGTTTGAACCCGCCATATGCCGGCATATGCTCGTATAATGTAGGCATATACACGGTCGATGTTGGTATAATGTCGGCATTTACACACACATTTCGCAAAAGGGTTACCATACACTGCCAGATACATTAATACCTCAGCAACCTAACCTAATTCCACTTATCTTTACATTTTGATCAATCCTTTGCTGTTTGATACACTCATCAAATTCTGATCTAGTAAATCGTCAAAAACCTAACATAACCTAACTTATGTACGGTATTCAGTCATTGATTTCGAGATTTTTTCATGCATTTCATCACGGTTTGATTCCGCCATATACCTGCATATGCCGGTATAATGTAGCTATATTCACGGTTTGAACCCGCCATATGCCGGCATATGGCGGCATATGCCGGCATATGCTGGTATAATGTAGGCGTATTCATGGTCGATGTCGGTATTATATCGGCATTTACACACACATTTCGCAAAAGGGTTACCATACACTGCCAGATACATTATTACCTACCCAACCTAATCTTACCTATTGAACAACATCCTTGCTGTTGATACAAGTTATTCTATGTGCATCAGCTTCATGTTATGTTTTGTTAAAAGAAGTAATCATCCTATCCTAACCTAAACTAACTTATGTACGGGTTTTCAGTCAATGTTTTATACAATGCATAATACATAGCTCCACTTATCTCTACATTTTGATCAATCCATTGTAGTTTGATACACACACACCCAATTCTGATCTAGTAAATCATCAAAAAACCTAACCTAACCTATCTTATGTATGATATTCAGTCACTGTTTTATACAATGCATAACAAATATCTCCACTTGACTCTACATTTTGATCTATCCTTTGCAATTTTGACACCTAATTACTTCTACTTCGCAATCAATCTCGACTCATATATGTTTCCATCATCATACAAATGGGACGACTTCGTCTCATACTAGGTCTACCACATTTTTTCTTCAATATTTCCTGACTCTTCATCCTTTGACGACTTACACAGTTGATGTGACTTTTTTCTTTCCAATAATTTTTTCAAACTCCTCACGATGACATCGTTTCAAATGTCACCACACTTTACTCGTCGATTTATGTTTATTCAATTTTATTTCTTTCAGGCAAAGATTACAAGCCCCCATCACCCCATTTCTTTCGAACAATCGAGGACTCAAGCTATAACCCATCCTTCCACAACAGATGCCCAATATTGACTGAATATTAAGTACACGAACATACGCACGAATAAACACATGCACGTACGTATACAGGTCTATAGACGGATATACATACATACATAATTGATGGCCGAAGCGATTGATGATAGGCTTAAATATTTGCAAACGCATTATAATAGCAGGCTGTATGACGTGATTGGAGTCAGTGTTACGTGGAGGACAAGCGGAGACGTACGGATCATCCTCAAAAAGATAACAATGAATGTTCAAGTGATAAAAATCTGTTTACGTGTTTTGGAAGAAGAAATCTCCGAAGATGATATGAGACGGATCGAACAAATATTGACAAATGTTGAAATTACAAGTTATCTCAGAATGGGTAAAACAAGAATCAAAAGAGTGGGAGATAACATTCATATATGGATGAAGGAAAAAGGAAGTTGGCTCTGGGTAACTGACATCGACGGCTTTCAGTCGTATGAAACAAACATCAAGGAAAATAAGAAATGAACTCTCAAAATTTATATGATTCGAGTGGAATATCATCATGATTGTAATAAAGCTGAAGTGTTGGGGAACGGTTTTTTCCTAAGAACCAAAGAAAACCTGGAACGTATGAAAGAATTCCTCATAGATGAAAAACAGGATGACATTGAATTTGAGAAGATTCGAATAATTAAAGTTCAAGAAGAAGAAGAATTACATTTGTGGACTCAAGGGCACGGAACAGCCTACGGTATTCGCAACAAAGGTATGGTGGATTATTTGATAGATTTTGAGAGGAAACTTAAACATCGTGATGCAGGATATTGGTGGCTGTACGAGCCATGCTGTAATCGAAATAACCAGTTATAAGTCATTGATGATGTCAGCAAAAAAATGTAAATAATACTAATAAAAGTATGTAAATCCTAAATCAATTGTTTATAATATCCTACAACTCAAAGGTTAAGCGATGAAATTGCATACCTTGCGTTGGTTGGAGGTAACATCGAAATTGTTGAAGACGGTAGGAGAATATATTTCAAGGGATGCAACGCTACCCATAACCTATCTCGGGGTAAATGCTAGATATGTGTGACAGAATGGTGAGATATAAATCAGAGTCCGATGAGAAAATATTCAGTCAATATTGGGATTCTGTTGTGGAAGGATGGGTTATAGCTTGAGTGCTCGATTGTTCGAAAGAAATGGGGTGATGGGGGCTTGTAAACTATGCCAGAAATAGATAAAATTTAATAAACACAAAACGACGAGAAACGTGTGGAGACATTTGAAACGATGTCATCGTGAAGAGTTTGAAAAAATTATTGGAAAGAAAAAAGTCAGATCAACTGTGCAAGTCGTCAAAGGATGAAGAGTCAGGAGCTATTGAAGAAAAAATGTGGTAGACCTAGTATGAGATGAAGTCGTCCCATTTGTATGATGATGGAAACAAAAATGAATTACTTGTAACATTCAATCCATCTGAGAATGAAAAATCTGGCCATTCTGATAAAAATATATGAGTCGAGATTGATTGCGAAGTAGAAGTATTTAGGTGTCAAAACTGCAAAGGATAGATCAAAATGTAGAGTCAAGTGGAGATATTTGTTATGTATTGTATAAAACAGTGACTGATTATCATACATAAGATAGGTTAGGTTAGGTTTTTTGATGATTCACTAGATCAGAATTGAATGTGTGTGTATGAAACTGCAAAGAATTGATCAAAATGTAGATATAAATGGAGCTATGCATTATGCATCGTATAAAACATTGACTGAAAAACCGTACATAAGTTAGTTTAGGTTAGGATAGGATGATTACTTCTTTTAACAAAACATAACATGAAGCTGATGCACATAGAATATCTTGTATGAACAGCAAGGATGTTGTTCAATAGGTAAGGTTAGGTTGGGTAGGTAATAATGTATCTGGCAGTGTATGGTAACCCTTTTGCGAAATGTGTGAGTAAATGCCGACATTATACCGACATCGACCGTGAATACGCCTACATTATACCAGCATATGCCGGCATATGGCGGGTTCAAACCGTGAATATAGCTACATTATACCGGCATATGCCGGCATATGCCGGTACATGGCGGAATCAAACCGTGATGAAATGCATGAAAAATCTCGAAATCAATGACTGAATACCGTACATGAGTTAGGTTATGTTAGGTTTTTAACGATTTGCTAGATCAGAATTGGGTGTGTGTATCAAACAGCAAAGGATTGATCAAAATGTAGAGATAAGTGGAATTATGTTAGGTTGTGGAGGTATTAATGTATCTGGCAGTGTATGGTAACCCTTTTGCAAAAAATGTGTGTAGATGGCGACATGCTGCAGCATACATGAGCCAACACAGTGACGCTAACGATCATGTATGTATAAAATTGGACTCATATCTGTAGTCATTCAGATAGCGGTCCGCTTTCAGGGAAGAAAGATGTCGCCCAGTACGATATGGAAGTATTTTACTAGAAAAGAGAACACAGGGGTATGTGTTATTTGCAATGCGGAGATAAAATTAAGCAAATCAAGATCGACGTTCGGGTTTTGGCAACATCTGAAAGGACAGCATTATCTTGAATATGGTACTCCTAAAAATGGGCGAAAAAATATAAACTCTAAGGATGCAATGGGTGCATTGATAGAACATAATAATCCGGACTTGGGTTTCCAATCTAATGTTACAGACGATGCTCAACAGAGTGCAAGCGTAGAAGAAATTATGGTGCCGGTATCAACCAAACGTGAAACGTATAAAGATTGGGTGAAATGGGGGGAGTATACCCAAAACTTGGCCGAAATTGAAAATAATGAAAATAAGGGGAAACTGTGGGATACTTTCAGTGGAATGGATATCAGTGACAGTGACAGTGATATCGAGGATATGTCATGTGAAGAAAAACCTACAAGCGTTGAAGGAAACCGAAATATCCAATGGGGTAATGAAAGGGTGACAAGTATAAGAAGTGACAAATTGCATTATGAAATCAAATGTATATCTGATTTTGTTTCAAAATTATTGGTAATGGAACATGAGGAGAGAGAATCATGTCTCAAATGTTTGAGTGCTAGGAGAATGATGTATATTTTGGAAATCTGCGGGAATATAATTAATGGTAATGTAGGCAATAGCAAGAAGAAACCTGAAACGATTCGAAGTCCTAAACATGTAACAGTAATTAAAAAATTAGCGTCCATAAAAAGCTCGCTGAAGACTAAATTCAAAGTTTTGTTTGCAAGGATAGAATTGCAAGTGTTGCATACACTTCTCCCAAAGGTCGACGTTGACTTAAAATGTGTACTAAGGGCGTTAGTCTAGAACACCAATAGATCAGAGAAAAACCCACACCCAGAGGATAAATTCTACACCGATATGACGAGTTGACAGCTTCAGGTGAGGAATAAATAATCGTCATTGATAAAGAACCCACAGACTATCACTGGTACCAATGATCAAGATAACACAAGAGAAGAGTGGTCGAAGTCATTACTTATGTTTCGCCGAGCTGCTCACATTGAAATTTCATTGTGAAAAAGATATGTTTTCCTAAAATGATATCCAATGTATATTTATGTAGATATAATTATGTCAAAATCTATTATCAATACAAAATAATATATTTAATAAATCTTTGTTTGCAATATCCTAAATGTAACTCGATTGAACTAGCATTAAAATGCACTAAAACGCCTCTTGCCTAACGTTGAAAATGTGATAGATATTAAGCTAAATTGAAGTTGTATACAGCTCCCTCAGCAATCGTAGATAAATATATCTCATTAGATGAAGGGTAGCCAAACCATAAATGGTCTAGGACCCCTCCATTCAGTAAATCGTCTTCTAAATGATACAGTATACATTTGAAGGGGATCAATGCCGAAAATTCCATAAAGATGCACAATGGACTTGCACCTCATGAACATACATTCCTCCAAAATATCCGACATTTAACTCTGAGAACATGAGAATAACGCTATTTTTACAACGATACCATTCAAATCTATAACAAATTTCCAAACCTATTTCAGTCACATATAATACTCCAGACATAACATGCATCTGATTCACACATCGTCTCTGAACAACATAAAACAAAATCACATCCTGGATATAACCAATAATGAGCCTGACATGAGTCTCCAGTTTAAAGGTTAACCCCGATATTGACACGACAAAAAATGCGGTAATCGTCTCTGTCTGAATACATGGACTTCTCCAAGAACCCCAACAAAAAATCATTTCTACGATGAAACAAATAAATGACTGCTGGGACTAATGAAAAAGCGACATGACCAACAAATACGCGAGTGAGATCATTTGCTTGCAACCAGCGTGTTACAGTATGTTGCTTGCATGTCCGAGGTCTCAGACCAGCAGCTAAGGGAAGCAAAACAGTAAATACTCATGTGAAATAATACCGTAAAACAAATAAGAAGATAATTAGGATTGCGGTCGTATCGATAACTTACAGAAATACTACCACCCGAGAACACTTTTGCGTGAAAAGAAATATGAAAGCACGTCAACATGAACATGTTGTAGCCTGTAAATGTTCATAGCCTATATTCAACATCAAGCATCTCACCGCTAAAACACCACCGAACATCCTCTGAAAATGAGTCAAATAAAGCACAACTAGCTAAGCTCTCCTAATATATACCCCATATTTCTTGCATAACTACATCGATTATCTTAACAATTCATGTTTGAGCAGTAAAAAATTTATATTCAAATGAGTCATTCAATAACAAACATAGTAATATATATCATACCGTGCGAAATATTCCAGTACAATCATATATAGCGTTGACAAGACCTAATAACATACATCTATATAATCCGTACGTAAGCAATCGTAAATAAAAGCAATCAGATATCGGAAGGAATCTGAAAGATAACGTAAGAAAAAACAATTTTCCAAGAGGATCATAAATCTCGAGATAAGATCATTGTGTGACAGTTGACATAAAAAGTCCATCAAGCTAATTACCATTTGCGGTTTGGACACCGCCTGACTCCGGTCATCCCCTCCCCTCTTCCCCACCCGTCACGGGCAGTCTCTATGTACCGTACGTAAGTAACTCACTTGACCAGAATAGAAGAAAATAAACATATAACTACATTATCCGAGATATATAGCGACTAAGTCAGACACATTAACAAATAACAAACATCCTAACAAATACATCGTCCGACTTACAAAAAACTTGCGTTGATGGTATCTCTATGTACCATCAGTAACTAACTTGACCATTAGATCAATTTGTCTTAACATAAAACTACAATGTCCGAGATATATGGCGCTTGAGTCAGACACACTAACAAATAATAAACATCCTACCAAATACATAGGCCAACTCACAAAAAACTTGCCTTCCTGGTATCTCTATGTATCATCAGTTACTAACTTGACCACGAGATCAATTTGTCTTGACCACAAGATCAAGTCGGACACATTAACAAATAACATACATCCTAACCAATACATTCGATAAAAGGTTCAAAGATCTAGTCATCGCCAATCTAATTCCTTCACAAAGCATACATGGAGTCACTAATTATCGCCTATCTAATTCCTTCACAGGGCCGTCTTGGTGGCCCTAATTATCGCCTATCTAATTCCTTCATAGGGCCGTTCTTGTATCACCTAATTATCGCCTATCTAATTCCTTCACAGGGCAATTCTCACTACGGCTCTTTTATCCTTTTCTAATTCCTTCACAGGGCCGTTCTTGTATCACCTAATTATCGCGAATCTAATTCTTTCACAAATCATTTATGGAGTCACTAATTATCTCCAATCTAATTCCTTCACAAAAGCATATATGCAGTAAGTATTTCCAGGGCGTTTTTCACCACCCCTATAGTCCAAACTTTCCTTGGAAAATAAGGACGTCTAAAATTGCCCTCGAAAAAAGGACGTCTGAAATTGCCTTCGAAAAAAAGGACGTCTAAAATTGCCCTCGAAAAAAGGACATCTAAAATTGCCCTCGAGGGCAATTTTAGACGTCATACCTAATGCTAATGTAGTATTATCAGCCTGTCTGTACTTGCAATGTTAATGGTAAAAAGCTTTCCTTTTCGATATGTTTTTTTCAGTCGTTTGCGTTGGTTAGCAATAGCAATCATTACATTGTCACTGATAATGAAATTATGAGTGATAATTACCAACTACTACTACCAGCGACAATGTTATTATTGTTACTAATAATGGATATATAAGTGTAATAGCTTAAATTGTGAAGAGAGCCGTGTCATGCTCCTTCCCTATATCCCTATAGTTTTAATCTCGAGAGTTCCTGGGAAGGTGTGTCGTTCTCAGGTTAAACGAGTTACGTAGCCCAGTGCTTGTCGAGCGCGTTTTTGAACGCATTCACGGATTCTGAGCCAACTACCGCAGCTGGAAAATTGTTCCAAGCCTGCGAAATTGCGATCGGGAAAAAGTGTTGCGCTATAGTCATAGCGAATCTTTTTCAAAAAGTTTTGCCCCGTCGGTCCATGTACGATTGTTGTGGTCCCTGTCGAAGGGGCCATCAGGACTCACGTTGTTGAATCCCTTCAGGTATTTGAAGGTTTCAATGAGCTGGTCCCTCAGCCTTCGTTACTCGAGGGTGATGAGGCCCCTCAGCCTTCGTTGTGGTGGCGTAGCTGCGGGATGAGCTTAGTAGCACGATGCTGGATTCGTTCCAGTTTGGCTATGTCCCCCTTCATGTGTGGAGACCAGAATTGGACTGCATGCTCGAGGTGGGGACGGACGAGGGACGTGCACAACAGCAATGCAATGTCCTCCGTTTTGCAGAAGTTACGGTAAATGTAGCCAAGATTACGATTAGCTATCATGTAACTTTCTTCGACCTGGGCGATCTATTTTGAATCTTTTGAGATTAGAACGCCAAAGCCTCTCTGCTGGTCAACAGTTGCAAAATCGCTTCCTGCCCTCGTGGGGCTGAAATTGGCATTGCGATACCCCATGTGCATACCTGTACATATTGCAACATTGAGGGACATCTGTCACGCCTCCGACCATTAAACGAGTTTTTTATATCATGTTGAATCTCAACTCGGTCTCTCTCCCTCCATGCTACATGACAGAACTTTGTGTCGTCGATAAATTTCAATACTTGGACAAAATTCTCGTATCCATACCATTTACATAGATGAGGAAGAGGATAGGACCCAGGACACTGCCCTGGGGCGCCCCAGAAGTAACAAGAGCCCACTCGGACAAAGCCTGCCCGATGCTGACTCTATAAGCTTGCGTCCTGTTAGCCAAGCGCGCAGCCAGCGGAGTACGTTGCCACCGATGTCGAGCTCAGAGACTTTGTGTAACAGTCTCCTGAGTGACACCTTGTCGAAAGCTTTTCGGAAGTCTAAGCAGATGACATCCACTACCTTGCGGCGGTCGTACACGTTGATCACCTCGTTGGAAAAGTCTAGCAGATTCGTCAGACAACTCCTTTTACGGATGAAAGCCGTGTTGAGTGTCATGAATGAGTCCGTTGTCTTCCAGATGATCGACGAGATAATTTCGTATCAATCGCTCGAGGGTTTTGTACATGATCAACGTCAAGCTGATCGGTCGATAGTTGCTGGGCGATTGTCGGCCGCCTTTCTTGAAGATTGCCTTGACATTGGCAACTCTCCAATCTTCGGACCCCTCGTCACTCGTCGTCGATAAGTTGAAGATGTGGGTCAGAAAATTCGCCAATTGTTCTCGAGTTTCCTTAAGAACTCTTAGGTGGTGTCCATCGGGACCGATCGATTTGTAAATGTCCGTCCCTCAAGTTGTTTGACAACTTCCTCCTTCGTGAACACAATGTCATTGTGGCTGATTTTCCCAGCGAAAACAGTATCTCGTTTGTAGAGGGGCCCTTAACTGTGAACACTGAACAGAAGAAGCTATTCAGGACACTGACCATGTCCTTAGGTGACGTTCTGAGGACACATTCTTCATCCATTAGCGAACCAATTGAGTCCCTAGCAATTTTACGCTCATTGACGAAGCGATATAAATATATTGGGTTCTCTTTGGTGCTATCCACAATGTTTGTACTCTTTCGTACGCTTAGAAGATCGGACTAGCCTAGTGGCCGTCCTACATGCCAGGCGATGCAGTTTTGCCGCTTCTGCTGTGTTATCCCTCAGTTGTTGCGCATTTAGTCGATCGCGACGATTCAAGGCTCTTGCAACTTAGACGTTCCACCAAGGGGGCCTGATCCTTTGAGCTGGATCAATTGTCCTCAAAGGTATACATAGGTCGCTGGTTTCGCGAGCTCTCTCATAGAGGATGCGGCAGTAAGCGTCCAAAGTACCTTCTACGAGTTGTTCGTTCAAGTTAAGCGCACTTTGTTGTTTTCTCATCCCCAGGAAGTCTGCTCGCGCAAAATTGGGGCGGCGTATAGCTCCGTGGGGGGCTGGACGGGCACGTTGATGGTGAATTCCACCCCGTTGTGGTTAGCACCTCCCAGCTTGTTGCCAACTAGAATGTTGTCGACCAAGCGTTCTTCAGTTGACAGGACTAGGTCCAGTATGTTGTTCCACCGGGCTGGTTCATTATTGGCGATAAGCTTCGTTAGTTTATTGCCTGCGGCCTGTGAAAGTTAGGCTCACCCAGTCAAAATAAGGGAGATTGTAGTCACTGAAGATGATGGTCTCGTGATTATTTGAAACTATTTCTTCCAGCTTCCCATAGAGCTGGGCATCTTGTTATGAAAAGGTGTGACTGTTGCCGTACACCAATGCCAGCTTCAGTGTCGCATGGGCTAATTTCATTTCTGCGTTGAGTATTTCGCATGAAACTGTGATGAGCGTTACTCTGATAAATGGATGCAGTATCTCCTTTATGTACACCACGGACCCGCCCCTGCGTTTACTTGGGGTGGGTTTGTCTACGGTGAACACTTTGAAGCCTGGTAGCATTATCTCTGCTGCCAGGTTTCTCCTCTGGAGATCGAGCCATGTTCCGTTCATGCCAATGACATCAAACGAGTACAGGGTCACCAGTCCCCTCAGTTCGTTGAACTTAGGGGCATAGGACTGCGCGTTACAGAAGAAGGCCTTAAGACGGTGCGTGTCTCGGTCTACGACTTCTTCATTATTGGGGGGCTTAAACCTGGCGGCTGTGGACCAGGATCTTGACCATCCCTAGAATTGTTTTCTGCAAGCTGTGCAACGCATCTACCGTGCCCGAAGCTTTTTCCTCCTGGAGAGACCAACTAGACATCGCTCCCATCGGGGAATTTGGTTCCCTGCGGCCAAAACTGGTCCGTTTATAGCACGCTGGACCCCTAACTTTTGGGCATAGTATTTCTTAGCACTTAAGTGTAGTAGTCTGCCATGTTGGGCATTTCCTACATCATTCAGGTCTAGGCCGTCTCTTAGGAAAAGATCGGGCCTCTCCCGAAAGTCATCAACAAGTTGATGAAAGATACTCCACTGGACTTGTAAATGGTCTCGAGGGCTCGATTTGTATAGGTTAACTTGTTATACAGCTCGTCATCATCGTTCATTTGCGGAAAGATGGATGTGATGGCCACTCGATCTGTTTTTGCCTTGAGGCTAGAAATCAGCTGCTAATACTTGGCAAACAGATCATCCGACCTTGTCTTTTTAAGATCATTGGGACCTACCTGGCAGATTATAATTGTCTTCCGGCTGGGCACCTCTGATCTTCTCAATCGTGGCACCAGGTTTGCAAATAACCCGCCTCTTTGTCTTTCACTTATGAGCAAATTCAACCGCGTGGTGTCGGACGATAAAGTCACCAAAGACATGTCTCAGTTCTGCCGTCCAGGTCGGTGAACTTCTCAAAAGGGTTCAGCGTTGGCATCCCAAACGCGGGCCGGATCATGAAGGTTAACCGGTTCTAGCCATTCTGAAATCCATCCGAATCTACGCCGCCCCGTCGAGGTTGGGTGCGGTTTCGATCCGCGGATGTCTTGGTCCAAGGTGTCGGCTTCTTCCAGGTTTTTAGTGTCCGGGCAGCCGATGACCTCTTGGCCTAACTGGACATAGGTACCCCGGGTTTGGGTATAAGGGTGGAAGCAAATTGAGAGCTCACATCCAGCACCGGTACCCCTGAAATGGGTTTAAGGGTGGATGCGTGCTGCCGTTGCAGACTCTTACCCAGGACGTCACGGTAGGAAGTCAGAGCAAGAACAACAAAACTCCTCCGTGCAGCAAAATTCTCTAGATCACGCTTACTAACAAGGTCCTCTTGGACTTTACGTACCTCTGCTCTCACCTCCGCTATGGACTCACAAGTTCTACTGATCTCCTCTCATCTTCACATACTCACTGGCGACAGTGCGCAGCTGCTCCTCGAGGACAAAGACCTTCCCCGCAAGGATCCCGTCCTCTCCATCGTCTCAGTCGTCGTCATCCCTCCTTCGCGGGTCCTGGAAAGTCTCCAGAACCTGGTCGAGCCCGCAATTTAGCCCGTAGAGTCAACAGACGAGGTTTTCCGCGTCCTGTTTCTCGAGGTCCCTGAAGTCGTTCCTGCTGCAAAAAAGTACACAGAAGAGAGTCAGTTATTATTTGGCACGGAAGGGTTAAAACGCAAATTCGGCATGGGAGTGTCGCACTCAACCACATCACCAACACTTCCGATAAACACCTCTTCGCGGCTAAAAAGAATAATTTACACAGGAGTAGTTTACACAAGAGATTTTCAGAAATTCCTGTCGGTGCGTGTTGGTTGGAGTAGTTACTTTAGGGAATACTTGCAGATCTAAGTTGACCAGTGGTGAATTGATCATCCATGTTGGCGTGTTGATTTGAAGTATTCGGTCGTAGAATAAAGGCTTAATAGCCTTACGGTTGATGTTTGGCGTAGTCATTAAGTTGTCAACGCGTAGAGAAAACGGTGGGCAAATATTCTTCTTAGCCGCAAAGAGGTGTTTGTCGACAGTGTTTGGGATGTGGTTGAGTGCTGGGTTGTTGATTATTTTCCTAGTCTTAAAATCGTATTGTAGCGAAGGCTTGTTTCGCCGGAGCGGAAGTGGAATCTCGTTAGCGAGCACGTTTAGGCAGTGAATGGGAATAGAACGGAACGCGGCGGTTGTGATACGCATAGCATTATTTGTGATGATCGAGAAGGATTCGAGAGTGATTTTGGCTGCTGAACCGTAAACGACGGCTCCGTAGTCAATGCGTGATCATATTATTGTTGTTCAGAACATCATCATGCCGGTGTCCATGTCGGCACCGAATTTTAGTGCTGTTACCGAGATGATAAGTACCGTTTATTTCCTGCAGCGAGTCTCCGGGGCTGCTATGTGGGGTCGACACGTGAGTTTAGAGTCCCACACGAGACCTAGGAATGTTATCGTTTCTTCATATTCTAGAGGGGTGTTGTGGAGCGTTAGGGCTGGTTTCAGGTGTAAGCCGGGTACATGAGTAAAGTGCATGTTTTTGGTTTTAGAGACTAAGAATTGGAATTCATTTATGGAAGCCCAGTTCCCAACTAGGCTTAGACACTTCTGGAGTGTATACTGAATTGTTAAAAGGCTAGGGTATCTTTAGCTTATTTGTAGGTTGTCCGCGCATAGTGATGGAAGTAGTCTTCCATCATGCGGAAGAATGACGGCTAGCTGATCGACGTTGAGGATAAAAAGAGTGACCCTGAGGACGCTTCCCTGGGGATGCCCATTTTTTGCGGATAAGACGGCGACTGCGTGTCGCCGTCCTTGACCCTGAAGGTACGGTTTTGCAAAAATTGGAGAACAAAATGCGGTTGACGGCCTCTCAAGCATTTGCGGTGTAGATCCTTCATAAAAACGTGTTTCCAAGTAGTGTCGTATGCTTTTTCTACGTCTAAAAAAATTGATACCACATGTTCTCCTCGAACGAAAGCCTGTCGACACCAAATTATATAGTGGTTCACTTGAACTAACAGGTAAGTGACACCACAGGTCCTTCAGGAGCTCTGGACGAAGGAGGTAATACAAACACCTTTACAATATATTAAGAGCCTGAGGAAAGCTCAGAGAGTGGTTACTAATTGGCACCCGAATGCTGAATTCACTACCGATCAACAGTAGGGTCATAAGTATTAGTCAAAGAAAGTTTGAAGGTAGTTACTTAGAAGAGGGCTCATAGACTCAGTGAACTTCACACAAAGATCGACTCATCGATTGGCAAACTTCACGCAGATAAGAGCTCGTAAACTTTTAAACTTCACGCAGGGATGGGCACGGAGACTTGTTGGAGACTCGAGAATTCACACAGAAATGGGCTCATCGGCTGTAAGAGATAGGCCTATAGAATTAGGGCTCCGTGTAGAGATATGCTCAGGGATTTGTAGAATTCACGCAGAGATGGGCTCATAGAAATTATGGCTCCTTGTAGTGATGGGTTCAGAGACTTGTAGAGTTCACGCAGAGATGGTCTCATTGAATTACGACTCATGTAGAGATAGGCTCCGAGACTCGTAGAATTCCCGTAGAGATGAGCTCATTGATTTGTAGGGTTACACAAAGATCGACCATAAAAACTTACCTAACTACGTACAATTTGATTCAAATGAAGTTTATATACAACGCGAAATTTAAAAACAAGGTACTACCGGTTACATAGATAGATACCTTGTTTTTCAATTTCGCGTTGTATATAAACTTCATTTGAATCAAGTTGTACATAGTTAGGTTGCTACAATACGATTTTAAGACTAAGAAAATAATCAACAACCCAGTACTCAACCACATCACAAACACTGTCGACAAACACCTCTTTGCGGCTAAGAAGAATATTTGCCCACCGTTCTCTCTACGCGTTTACAACTTACTGACCACGCTAAACATCAACCGTAAGGCTATAAAGCCTTTATTCTCCTACCGAATACTTCAAATCAACACACCAACATGGATGATCAATTCACCACTGGTCAACTTAGATCTGCATGTATTCCCTAAAGCAACTACTCCAACCAACACGTACCGACAGGAATTTCTGAAACTACTCCTGTGTAAACTACTCCTGTGTAAAATATTCTTTTTAGCCGCGAAAAGGTGTTTATCGGAAGTGTAGGTGATGTGGTTGAGTTTGACACTCCCTTGCCGAATTTGTATTTTAACCCATCCGTGTCAAATAATAACTGACTCTCTTTTGTGTACTTTTTTTGCAGACTCTCTTTTGTGAATTTTAATTGTGAGAGCTGTTTAAGTGTAAATGATCTGAAAATTATTCGCCTGTATATAAGTGTGGGAGCTGTAATAAGTGCTGTAAGTAAGTGTAAATTAACGCGCATGAGCGGTTGAGTGCGGATATTCTCCCGGACGACGTTTGAGGATGACTCCTACTCTGGCGGCCTGCTCGGTCTGCTGTGCCAGGATGAGCAGGAACGTCTTCAGGGACCTCGAGAAGCAGGACGCGGAGAACCTCGTCTGTCGACTCTACGGGCTGAATTGTTGGCTCGACCAGGTTCTGGACACCTTCCAGGACCCGCGGAGGAGGGACCACGACGACGGAGACGACGAAGAGGAAGGGATCCTTGCGGGGAAGGTCTTTGTCTACGAGAAGCAGCTGCGCACTGTCGCCAGTGAGTATGTGAAGATGAGAGAGGAGATCAGTTGAACTTGTGAGTCCATAGCGGAAGTGAGAGCAGAGGTACGTATGGTCCAAGAGGACCTTGTTAGTAAGCGTTATCTAGAGAGTTTTGCTGCAGACTTCAGTAGAAATTTACGTTATGATATGGATAAGGCTAGTAAGGGCCTGATGGAAAAGACGAGGAAACTAGTAAAAGTTAATAAGTTGGTAGTCCATGCTTTACAGATGGATGGAGAGGCGTTCCGGGAGAGGATTGACCGGGGGGGACCCAGTCCGATCACGGAGGAGTCTTGGTGTTTCTGCTCTGACTTCCTACCGTGACGTCCTGGGTAAGAGTCTGCACCCCTAAGCACATATCAGGGATACCAGTGCTGGATGTGAGCTCTCAACTTGCTTCCACCCTTAAACCCAAACTCGGGGTACCTATGTCTAGTCAGGCCAAGAGGTCATCGGCTGCCCGAACACTGAAAACCGGGACTATGTCAATACCTTGGACCAAGACATCCGCGGATCGAAGCCGCACCCAACCTCGACGGGGCGGCGTAGATTCGGATGAATTTCAGAAGGGCTAGAACCGGTTAACCTTCATGATCCGGCTCGCGTTTGGGATGCCAACGCGGAACCCTTTTGAGAAGTTCACCGACCTGGACGGCAGAACTGAGACACATGTCTTTGGTGACTTTATCGTCCGAAACCACGCGGTTGAATTTGCTCATAAGTGTAGGACAAAGAGGCGGGTTAGTTGCGAAACTGGCGCCACGATTGAGAAGATCAGAGATGCCCAGCCGAAAGGCAGTCATAATCTGGCATGTTGGCCCCAATGATCTTAAAAAGACAAGGTCGGATGATCTGTTTGCCAAGTATAGGTAGCTGATTTTTAGCCTCAAGGCAAAAAAAGGATCGAGTGGCCATCACATCCATCTTTCCGCGAATGAACGATGATGACGAGCTGTATCACAAGTTAACCTATACAAATCAAGCCCTCGAGACCATTTACAAGTCCAGTGGAGTATCCTTCATCAACATGTTTGATGACTTTCGGAAGAGGCCCGATATTTTCCTAAGAGACGGCCTACACCTGAATGATGTAGGAAATGCCCAACATGGCAGACTACTCCACTTTAGTGCTAAGAAATACTATGCCCAAAAGTTAGGGGTCCAGCGTGCTATAAACGGACCCGTTTTGGCCGCAGGGAACTAAATTCCCCGACGGGAGTGATGTCCAATCGATCTCTCCAGGAGGAAAAAGCTTCGGGCACAGTAGATGCGTTACACGGCTCACAAGAAGACAATTCTATGAATGGTCAAGATCCTGGTCCACAGCCACCAGGTTTAAACCCCCCAATAATGAAGAAGTCGAAGACCGAGACACGCACTGTCTTAAGGTCTTCTTCTGTAACGCGCAGTCTTATGCCCCTAAGTTCAACGAACTGAGGGGTCTGGCGACCCTGTACTCGTTTGATGTCATTGGCATGAACGGAACATGGCTCGATCTCCAGAGGGGAAACCTGGCAGCAGAAATAATGCTACCAGGCTTCAAAATGTTCACCGTAGACAAACCCACCCCAAGTAAACGCGGGGGCGGGTCCGTGGTGTACATAAAGGAGATACTGCATCCATTTCTCAGAGTAACGCTCATCACAGTTTCATGCGAAATACTCAACGCAGAAATGAAATTAGCCCATGCGACTCTGAAGCTGGCATTGGTGTACCGCAACAGTCACACCCTTTCATAACAAGATGCCCAGCTCTATGGGAAGCTGGAAGAAATAGTTTCAAATAATCACGAGACTATCATCTTCGGCGACTTCAATCTCTCTTATATTGACTGGGTGAGCTTAACTTCACAGGCCGCAAGCAATAAACTAACGGAGCTTATCGCCGATAATGGCATGACCAGTGTGTTCGTGAACCAACCCGGTGGAACAACATACTGGACATAGTCCTGTCAACTGAAGAACGCTTGGTCGACGACATCCTAGTTGGCAACAAATTGGGAGTTGCTGACCACATCGCGGTGGAATTCACCTCCAAAGTGCCCGTCCAGCCCCTTAGGGAGCTATACGCTGTCTTCAATTTTGAGCAAGCAGACTTCCAGGGGATGAGGAAAGAACAAAGTGCGCTTAACTTGAACGAACAACTCGTAGAAGGTACTTTGGACGCTTGCTGCCGCATCCTCAATGAGAGAGTTCGCGAAACCAGCGACCTTTGTATACCCTTGAGGACAATTGATCCTGCTCAAAGGATCAGGCCTCCTTGGTGGGACGTCGAAGTTGCAAGAGCCTTGAATCGTCGCAATCGACTGAATGCGCAACAACTGAGGGATAACACCGCAGAGGCGGCAAAACTGCATTGCCTGGCGTGTAGGACGGTCACTAGGATATTCCGATCTTCTCAGCGTACGAAAGAGAAAAAAACATTGCGGATAGCGCCAAAGAGAACCCAATAGATTTTCTTCGCTACGTCAGTGAGCGTAGAATTTCTAGAGACTCAATTGGTTCGCTAATGGATGAAGAATGTGTCCTCAGAACGTCACCTAAGGACATGGTCAGTGTCCTGAATAGCTTCTTCTGTTCAGTGTTCACAGTTGAGGGCCCCTCTACAAACGAGATACTGTTTGCGCTGGGAAGTCAGCCTCAATGACATTGTGTTCACGAGGGAGGAAGTTGTCAAACAACTTGAGGGACGGTACATTCACAAATCGATCGGTCCCGATGGACAGCACCTAAGAGTTCTAAAGGAAACTCGAGAACAATTGGCGGATTCTCGGACCCACATCTTCAACTTATCGACGACGAGTGACGAGGGGTCCGAAGATTGGAGAGTTGCCAATGTCACAGCAACCATCAAGAAAGGCGACCGACAATCGCCCAGCAACTATCGACCGATCTGCTTGAAGTCGATCGTGTGCAAAACCCTCGAGCAATTGATACGAAATTATCTCGTCGATCATCTGGAAGTCAACGGACTCATTCATGACACTTAACACGGCTTCCTCCGTAAAAGGAGTTGTCTGACGAATCTGCTGGACTTTTTCAATGAGATGATCAACGTGTACGACCGCCGCAATTAAGTGGATGTCATCTGCCTAGATTTTCAAAAAGCTTTCGACAAGGTGTCACACAGGAGACTATTACACAAAGTCTCTGAGCTCAACATCGGTGGCAACGTACTTCGCTGGCTGCGAGCTTGGCTAACAGGACGCATGCAAAGAGTCAGCATCGGCCAGGCTTTGTCCGAGTGGGCCCCTGTTACTTCTGGGGTGCCCCAGGGCAGTATCCTGGGTCCTATCCTCTTCCTCATCTATGTAAATGACATGGATACGAGGATTTTGTCCAAAGTATCGAAATTTGCCGACGACACGAAGTTCTGTCATGTAGCTTGGAGGGAGAGAGACCGAGTTGAGATTCAACGTGATATCAAAAAACTCGTTCAATGGTCGGAAGCGTGACAGATGTCCCTCAATGTTGCAAAATGTACAGGTATGCACATGGGGTGTCGCAATGCCAATTTCAGCCCCACGAGGGCAGGAAGCGATCTTGCAACTGTTGACCAGCAGAGAGGCTTTGGCGTTCTAATCTCGAAAGATTTAAAATAGATCGCCCAGGTCGAAGAAAGTTACATGATAGCTAATCGTAATCTTGGCTACATTTCCCGTAACTTCTTCTGCAAAACAGAGGACATTGCATTGCCGTTGTACATAGCCAAACTGGAACGAATACAGCATCGTGCTACTAAGCTCATCCCGAAGCTACGCCACCACAGCTACGAGGAAAGGCTGAAAGAGCTTAGCCTCATCACCCTCGAGCAACGAAGGCTGTGGGGCTAGCTAATTGAAACATTCCAATACCTGAAGGGATTTAACAACGTGAGTCCTGTTGGCCTCTTCGACAAGGACCACAACATTCGTACATGAAACGACGGGGCTAAACGTGTGGAAAAACGTTCACTATGACTATAGCACAACACTTTTTCTCGATCGCAATTTCGCGGGCTTGGAACAACTTTCCAGCTGCGGTAGTTAGCTCAGAATCCGTGAATGCGTTCAAAAACGCGCTCGACAAGCACTGGGCTATGTAACTCGTTCAACCTGAGAACGACACACCTTCCCAGGAACTCTCGAGATTATAACATTAGGGATATAGGGAAGGAGCATGACACGGTTTTCTTCACAATTTAAGCTATTACACTAATAAATCCATTATTAGTAACAATAATAGCGTTGTCGTTGGTAACAGTAGTTGTTAATTATTACGCATAATTTCATTATCAGTGACAATGTAATGATTGCTATTGCAAACCAACTAAAGCGACTGAAAAACACCATATCGAAACGGAACGCTTTCTACCATTCACATTGCAAGTACAGACAGGCTGATAATACTACATTGCAGGTACAGACAGGCTGATAATATTACATTGCAAGTACAGACAGACTGATAATACTCATTGCAAGTAGAGACAGACTGATAATACTACATTGCAATTACAGATTGAAAACGCTACATTGCAAGTACAGACAGACTGATGAAATCTCGGTACGATTCTACCGGAATACACCGGGTGAGAGCTATTACGGCGACTCACACCAACCCTTAAACACACACCAGGACCACCGGTACTGGGTGTGAGCCAGTAACGGTACTCGCAGATGAGGGACTATAGTATCTTATGAATCGCCACCACAGCTCGATGCGGCGGTGAAGACTTGAAGGATGCCATATATTTTTTACTCTTTATTTCTATTATTTTTATGTGGTACGAAAATCAAACCCGCATCAATAGGAAAGCTCTGCTCAACTCAACGATACAGCGTAGATTTGACGGTATCATCCACTGTTGAGGCAATGAGTATATTTTTACGGATGAACCTTGCCGATACGATGGCATTTTTCTTTTTACTTCTCTACCCTCCCTGTCGGAGATAAAAGAAAGGAGGAATATTGGGATAACATCCATCTGTTGGATTAGTGAGTACCCTCCTATGGAGGGGCACTGTTGACACGATAGTACTATCTTTTTCTTCTCTTATTTCCTTCGTGTCAGGAGGGAAATAGAAAAAAAAATGATATTGACAATAAATAATACCAAAGCATCTCCGTTGAAAGGTATAAGGCATCTCAGCTAAAATAAATATGTACTATATCGCTTGAAGAGTTCTTTCTGGCATCACGATCTGAAATAAATGTCATATGCACCTCATACATTTGCACCATTATTATTTTGGAAATACCCCTCCGGCATCTCACCGTCAAACTTCCTCTGTACAGTGTGGATGAACTAACCATCTTCTCTCTCTCCTGCAGTACAGATCCGGGAGAGACCTGTTACAGCATAATGCTGAGCGACGCTTGCCTACTAACCCTTTCTCCACAGACATTCGAGCCCATTTCCAAAATTTAAATACATTTCTTTTTGCTTTTATGGACTAAAATCTGCGAAAACTGTTCTTCAAAATTTAAAATTCTTCTGATTTATTCACTAAACTCGATTTTTGAGCTAATTTCAAAATTTAAAATAAATAAAATAATCCCTGCTTGTGAGTAAATCTTGCGATACCTTATAAGAAATTTAAAAACCTTTGTTCCCTCAGACTAAACTCATTCGACATAACTTAAAATTTGGATACTCGTGCCATTCTTGGACTGAAACTTGCAATAATACCAGTTTTTCAAAATTTATAATACCCGTGTTTCTCTTGACTAAACTCAGTAGTTGCCTCGAGCATTCCTAGGAGATGTCACTCTGACTCTCACCAAAAATAACCATTTTGATTATTGCAGGTTTCTTGACAAAGTGTAAATTTAAATATATTTTAAATATATAAATATATAAATTTAAATATATATTGCCTAAATTCAAAAAGTGAATACTGTTCTCTTGCATTTTGACTAACTTCTGCGATAACTGTTCGTCAAACTTGAAAATGTATGTCTCATTTAACTAACTCAGGAGTTGCCACGTGCATTTTTTTTTTCAGCAGATGTCCTTCTGACGTCTCATAAGAAATTTGAAATGCTCTTGTAGGACAAATCACACGTGTTCAGAGAATCGCTCTACTGAAAACTAGGGAGAAGCACTCTCAGGAAACTGGGCGTAGAACTCTCCTCCATTTGTCCTCATCAGAATTTCACGACATTTTTGAAAATTCCGACCTCGACTCTAGATCAGCCATGGGCAGGTCTATACTTAGGAGAGGTCACTCCAACGGTTCCCCTTAAAGTGTGACAGCTTTCAAGGAACCGCTTGCGTGCAGAATTCTTAATTGTCTGAGCACGTGGGGAGGACCACTACCCGGACAACTGGGTGTGGTGCTCATCTCAAATGTGCACATACCTGTTAAAATTTAATACTCAGACGCTCCTTCGAAGTAGACTCAATACCTAGTTGGAGTCCGTTTGACCCAAACTCTGAGGCCAGCCGACAGGCATGCGTTTGAGGGAATATGAGTCCGCTCAGCGTATGGGCGTTGCTGTCTCTGCTTGACCCCCTGAGATGCGACCGCCTGAACTCTAAATACTTCGCTTCACATCTTGATCCCCCCGTTCCTGAATGGTCGCTCTGACACTCGATCGTTTCTTCTCCGGGGCTGGTCATTTTCCTTTCTGTCCTTACAAACTCCTTTTCTGTATGTATGCGTGAAATTCTAAAGCCTCGTTGACTATCCCCCACTCTTCTTTCACTTCTTTCAACAAGACAACTTGACATGAGCACTTGTGTTCGTTTTGTCTCCTTATTCTAATCTAATCTAATCTAATCAGGGAACAATATTCAGAGCACCGTCATATGTACACTGACGGCTCTAAAACCGCAGACAGAGTGGGAGCCGACGCTGTATGCGGGGATATCCCACGCTCGGCTACCTTCTCACAATAGGCCACTGTGTTCCCTGCAGAGCTCTCGCAATCGAACTGGCCAACTCTATTGCAAAAACAGATTGTCTTCCCAAACCCGTCGTATTCTAAGACAATCTGAGTGTCCTCACTCAGCCCAAAATGTTGCACTACAAACACCCTACTCTACGTAATATGCAGCATGATCTCTTTTTGATGTCCAAGACGGGTCAAGCGACGGTGGAATTTTACTGGATTTCCGGGCACGCGGGAATAAGAGGAATTGAGCTTGCGAACTCGCTCGCTAAATTGGCGTCTACCCATCAAGAACAATTTATGGCAAAACATTACTGGGACTGGTTCCCAATCATTGACTCCCATGCAACGTCCCAATGGTATGATACAGGGCAACAGAGTGCACAAAAAAATGTTGTCAGTCAAGCCCTCAGTAGGAGAATGGGAAACAAAGTTCACCACCAGAAAAGACCAAGTCCTTGCCAAAATTAGTTTGAATATATATCAATCATACACCCAGAGTGAAATGCTTGAACCAGCAATGAATCCATTTACTGTTGAAACACCGATTGGGACCCAAACGGTCTTACAGATCCGACTGGAAAGTGTAGCCGACGAGTGGTTGGAAGTGGCAGCGCGCAGGGAGAAGAAGAAGAATGAACTAATTTTAGCACGCACGCCGACACGAACACTATTTGCAATCGACGAAGAATGCGGTGAAAAAACTAAGAGCGCGCTGGTTCTCGAGGGATTAGTGTTGCCATCTTCCTATTTCCAAACTTTTTGAAAGTTTGAAAACATAAAAGTATGATACATTTTTTTTTGTAATGCTTATATTCAAGTTACGTTTTGAGGTAAGCTCTACATACTGTTGTAGGCTGTGATCAATTTTATCTTTTAAAATTGGTGATATATTTTAATGATGCGTGTCATGATAAAATTTGTTGTTCGGATAATTGTTTGAGTTGCTGATGGAATATTTATACAGAATCCGTAGTTGATAATTACAGGGATACAGCAGGTAGTAATAGTACGTTGCAACCAGTCATTCAATCTCTACACTGCGTCATACACTCGCTTCACTTCCACTGTTGCATACTATTCCTTCCTGGATGATTTTAGTTCATGACGTTGTGATAATGTCAGATTACCTGGCTTCGTAATGCCGCTTTACAAATTTGTACTATAATACAATTTTTACATGTTTCAATATATACAGTTATTATTTTTATATTTTTTTTTGTTAACGCACATAATAATATTATGTTACTTTTACGTATGACGTCATGATTATTTGACGTCGAACTTTATACAATTTGAACGCTACATCACTCCTCTACCAGACTGAAGGTCGTGGCAAGGTTTTGTGATTGTTGTATTAAGTGTACCTATGCGGCGTCATGATGATTCTGCCCAATCGCGAGCATAAGGCCTCCGTGTTCGTTTTGAATCGGAGTTTCTTTGTTGTTGGTGATGGTTTTGATGTGTTTATTGGCGGGGTTGTTGTTGTTGGTTGTGTGATCTGTGCATCATGTTGAGGTGACTTGCTGTCTTTGTGGGTGAAGGACGAGCGTGAGTCGTGTATTGGCAGATACTGTTCGTCGATGCGCAAAGCTTTGAGTCGGTCGATGGTGACGCTGTCTACCTTGCCGTTGATGTCTACTCTGTAGTATTTTGCGCACTTCTCCATCACTGGGTAAGGTCCTCGATAGGTTGGTTGTAATGGTATTTTTACTGCGTCTGTGCGCATAAATACGTGCGTAGGGGTTTTCAGTCTAAATCTATGTACGTGCTTGCGTGTGTGTGGTTCCGTGATTGCGCTGGTACGACTTGTCGCATTGTTTCTTTGAGGCGGTCGGTGTACTGTGTGAGGCCGGCATTACCTTGTTGTGTGTTTTTGTCAAGTAGATCTCCTGGTAAACGGAGGTTCGTTCCGTAGAGGCATTCGGCTGAGCAGTAACCAATGTCTAGTTTCAGTGCTGTTCTGATTCCCAGCAAGGTGAAAGGAAGCCGGTCCACCCAGTGGTAGGGTTCGGGTTGGGCTTTGAGACTTGATTTGAGCCTGCGGTGGGAACGTTTCACCAGGCCATTGGCCTGTGGGTGGTAAGCGCAAGTCGCTATTTTTGTGGCTCCAATGGTCTAGGTTAGTTGGTGTCAAAAGTGGCTTTCGAATTGTGGTCCACGGTCAGTGGTTATGGTCTCTGGTACGCCGTATCTTGAGATCCAGTGCTCGATGAAGGCGTCCGCTACGGTGGTGGCTGTCGCATCCGGTATGGGTATGGCCTCGGGCCATCGGGTGTACCTGTCGACTGCTGTCATTATGAAGCGCTGATCCTTGTTGATTGGTAGTGAGCCAACAAGGTCGAGGTGGACCTGGGTGAACTTTCCTCGTGTGGTGGGGATAGGTTGGATTGTAGTTCTGTTGTGGTGTGTGACTTTTGCTCGTTGACAAGGTAGGCACTACGAAGTCCAATTTTTTATGTCTCTGCCCATACTGGTCCATACGTAGCGCTCCGTGAGTTGCTTCTGGGTTGTGCGTACCCCTGGGTGTACTAGGTCGTGCACCCTTTTTAAGAATGTATGGGCGAACGATGCCTTGCAGAATGTGGCAGTTAACGCTGTCTACTTTTTGTAGTTCTAGGCTTGTGGTTGTTTCACCCGCGACGATGTCTCGCAGCTCGCTGTCCTTCTCATGTTCCCTTTTGAGTTTTTGTGCCTCGGTGTCGTAGAGTATGGCGAAACAGAGCGGATGTTCAGCGTCTCCTGTGTCTTCGGGTGGCTGGTCCTCGTCTGCGCGTGACAGGGCATCTGCTACTTTGTTTGCTGCGCCGGCGAGGTGTCTGATGTCCGTTGTGTAGATGCTGATGAAGTTTAGATGGTGGGTTCCACGGGGTATGTTTCTGTCGGTTGTGCGCTGTAGTGCGCCGAGGATTGACTTGTGGTAAGTTTTGACGTGGAAGGTGGTTCCTTTGAGCATGTTGCGGAAGTGTCGCACGGATAGGTAAATCGTGAGGAGTTCACTACCAAATGTTGAGTAGTTTCTCTCGGTTGCCGTGAGCTTGTGACTGTAGAAAGCGATTGGCTTCCATTTGTTGTCAATTTTGTTTTGTTGCACTCCTCCAACGGCAAGGTTTGATGCATCCGTTACGATGCATGTTGCTGTGCTAGGCTTTGGGCAGTGAAGTTTGGTTGTCGTGGCAAGTGCGTCCTTTGCTGCAACGAAGGCTGTTTCTGCTTCTCCAGTCGACTTGACGAGTGCTTTCTTCTTTTGTTGGTGGTTGCCCGAGTGGAGTGAGTGGAGTGGCGCAAAGTATCTCTGCTGCCTTGGGGATAAGCCTGTGATTGAAATTGACCATCCCTGTGAACCTGCGTAGCTCTTTGTACGTTATTGGGCGTGGCATGTCGGTGAAAACTTTGACTTTCTCTGGGACTGGCGCGATGCCTTCTTCATTGATGAGGTGCGTTCCGGTTTGCCCAGTTCACTCGTGTGGGGGTTGATTAGAAGTCCGTATTGAGTGAGACGCTTGAAAAGGGCGTTGAGGTCAGCGAGGTGCTCCTCTTGGTTTCCGCTGGCAGCGAGGATGTCATCGACGTAGGCGTAAATGGTCACCTGTCTAGTGGTGCTATCTACGCGACTCACTTCCAGCTTCCAGACAGGCCGAAATTCATTCTCTTGAATTCGAAGAGCCCAAATGGTGTGGGGACTGCGGTCTTCTCTACGTCGGCTGGGTTGATCTGTATCTGGCGATAGGCGGAGCGGAGATCTATTTTAGAGAATATCTTTTTGCCAAAGAGGTGTTGTGAGAAGCTTTGCAATAAAGAAAGACTGTAGTTATCCCGTGCTGTGATCTGGTTCAACTGGCGATAGTCTCCGACAGGTCACCAGTTGTGTGACTTCTTTTGCACCGTGTGTAGCGGTGATGCCCATGCACTGCTGGATGGCTGGATGATGCCATCTTCCAGCATTTTCTGGAATTCATCCTTGGCAGCCTGACATGCTATTGGGCCTAATTTGCGTGGCCTGGCAAAGGTTGGTGGTCCTGTGGTTCGTATGTGATGTTTGGGTGTGCTGTGTTAATTCTTGTTTGGTTATTTCCGGGTATCATTGTAGTAGATCTGTGTAGGGCGTTGCGATGTTATTGAGTGTGCTGCTGATTCGCGTTGTTGGGGTGGTTGTTACTCGCAGGATTGTAGAGAGAGTGGTGGATTGATCGGTTACTGTTCTGTGCGTGAGGTTCACAGACAATTTATAGTGACTTAAAAAGTCAGCCCCCAGGATGGGTTGTGTTACTTCGGCGACGGTGAAGATCCATGAGAAACTGCGACGGAGACCGATGTCCAGGCTGAGTAGTCGCTCTCCGTAGGTGTTGATTCTCGTACCGTTCGCTGCCGGGAGATATATTTCGTTTTCGATATGTTTGAGATCCTCTTGTCTCGGTGGCAGGACACTGAAGCATGCGCCTGTGTTGATTAAGAAGTGAAGATCTGATTTACAGTCTCAGTTTTTCAGTAATCCAACCCTTTTTGTTGCGGCCGCGGTTGTGGTGCTGGTGGCATTTACGCTGCGTGTTCGTTTCCCTGGTTCCATGAGCATGGCGTGTGGCAGGAGCGTGCTTGCTGGCCGTATGTCGTGTGGTACCAACAGAGAGTTCGGGCTGCCGGCCCGTTGGGATGTGGTAATGTCGATATTAACTGATCTGTGTTTCGTGTGTGTGATGTTCCGCGTGTCGTGTGACTGGGTGCAAAGCGTCTCTTCTGTTGTAGCTGCTGTGTGGTCCTCTTGATTGGCTTCTTCCTCTCCCTGTGTAGTTCGGTGGTGGTGGATGTTATGGTGTCCCGCAGCTGAGTCACTGGAGCTCGCCGTGCATCATCCAGTTTGTTTCATTTGTGTGTGTCATTGATGCTTGCAGTGTCTCTATCTGTGATTTAGTGTTCGTCGCCGTGAGTTGGAGCTTGTGTAGTTCGCTTGAGAATTCGTGGCGGATGGTGGAGATTTCGAGGGCTTGGTTGTGTGCGGTAGTGTGTTGTACTTCTGCTTGCACAGCGTTAGCAGTCTGTGTGGGTGGCCTCATAAGGTCAAATATCTTATCAGCTGTCTCTGCATGGTCATCTAGGGCGAGTGCCTTGGTGGCAGCTACGATGTGGCGCATCTGGGGTGGTAGTTTATTGAGGAATATGGTGCGGAGTACAGACCAGTTCCCCTCCTTTCTGTTCCCCATCAGCTGGCGTAGGTATTGTAGGTAGTCGGTGGGCCTGCGGTCTCCTATTTGTGCCCCGTCAAGTAGCTGCTGAATTCGTTGGTTTTCAGTAATTTTTGTTTCTTCGATTATGAGTTTTTTTAATTCTGTGTAGCGTTCTTTCGGCTCAAGGTCAAATATTTTCTTAGCCGTGACTCGGAGTTCAGGAGTGAGTGCTCCCATGGCGAGAAGAAATTTCTTGGAGTCATCCGTGACTTCATACGCCGTGAACGTTGCGTCGACAAGGCTGAAGTATGCGTCGGCGTCTTCATTTTTGTAGCTGGGTAGTGTGAAATCCATCTCGGCGTACATGTTTGTATTTGTTCCTGAAGCACGTCCGTAATTGGGTTGCACTATTGCCTGTATTGTGTTTTGCCTGACATGACTTCTGATTTACCAACACGAATTAATTTATGTGTGGATACAGTTTTAATGTTATGCACAATTTTGATAATAAGAGACTACTATACAAATTCTATGTTGAACTCTATGTCCTTCTTGCAAATATTCCTGACAGGCTTCTCAGAGTGAATGAAGGTGATGATAACGTAAGATTGAATGATCTGTATGACTGTACGAGGCAGTGTATATTAATTGCAGGACGGCGTGTTTTTGGCAGTAGAAAACCGAGCAAATATAACGTCCCATGTTGGAATGAACGAGCACGAGAACTGGTTTATACTATACGAGACACCGTATTTAATTGGAATATTGCTGGAAGGCCTCGGGGAGGTCAATTTGCGGTAGCAATGGGGATAGCAAAGTCACGGTTTCGTGAAGAACTCGCGATTTTGAGAGAAAACGAGCAACAGTTGCGTGCGCTGGCTCTTCTAGCAAAATTGCGAGAAGGTAAATGTAAAGATTTCTGGAAAGAAATTCGGTCACTTTATCTGAAAAAGGAATCACTTCCACTCGCGGTGGCGGGCGTCTCTGGGGAAGCAAGCATTGCAAGGGTCTGGGTGGAGCATTTCCAGCACATTGCTAATTCTGTTGACACGGAAGAGAATAGAGGTTGGGTGCAAATAGTCCTCGATAATGTTCCTGCTGTTAACGAAATAGTTTCGGTAGCAGAGGTTAAGAGCATTGTCAAAGGCCTCAAAAATAACAAAGCTGTTAGAAATGACGACATACCGAGTGAAGTGTTCAATAATGCTTCCCACAGACTGACTGCAGTGCTTGCTCTCTTCCTTTCGGGCTGCATTCATGTCAAGGAGCTACCAATAGAGGTGATGCATGTAACTGTGATTCCTCTTCTGAAATATAAAACAAAGGACCCTTTTGATATGAATAACTATCGCCCCATTGCTATTGTCACCTCAATTTCCAAAGTTCTTGAGCAGGTTATTTATGCAAGATTGCAAACATTTCTGTCTACCGCAAACAATCAGTTTGGATTCAAAGAGGGCAATGGAACTGAAATGGCGATATTCTCATTGAAACAAACTGTTGAGTATTACTAATGTAGAGACTCGCCTGTTTTTCTGGTTTTTTAGACGCGAAGAAAGCTTTTGATAGAGTAAACCATTGGACTTTGTTCAGAAAGTTAATTGAGAGAGGAGCCAGTCTTCGTATTGTGCACTTGCTTGTGTTTTGGTACAGGGAACAAGAATTATTAGTGCGATGGGGTTGTTAGGAATCGGGCACTTATCATTGTAAAAACGGAATTAGGCAGGGAGGTCAGCTATCGACACTGTTGTATAACGTGTACACTGATGAGTTGAATTATCTTCTAAGTAGAGAAAACCAAGGGTTTCATGTCGCCAACTGTTGTGTTAACAATCTTAGTTATGCAGATGATATGGTGTTGTTAACACCGACTCTCTCAGCATTGCAAAAGTTTCTTGATATCTGTAATAATTTTGCTGAACCTCATGATATTGTATATAACACTGCACAAACTGTATGTATGCTAGTTAGACCGAAGGTTCCTAGTTACTAACTATCTACTGAGATAAAACTAAGCGGTGTTGCACTGGATTGTTTGGATGAATTTCAATATTTAGGGCACATCATCACAGCAGATTGCACTGATGACAAGGATGTTGCAAAGCAAATAAGGCGGTAAAATGCAATGGGTAACATGCCAATACAAAAATTCTCGTTTGCACCAAGGGAAGCTAAAATCCAGCTCTTCAAATCATATTGTTACCCGATTTATTGTAATGCACTGTGGAGAAAATACTTTCAATATAGCGTGATGAAATTAACAGTGAGTTATAATGACACATTAAGACGGCTGATGCAGGTCTCTAGCTCGACGTCAGCGAGCAGGGTTTTTACTGAAAACCAATCAGATCACATATGAACTCCCCAAATGAAATCCTCGTTGTAATCTGCTCTGGTGATGCTCTCACTGCTTCATCATTGTTAGGGCGATGGAAAGAATTACTATACGCATAGGCAGGATAGAGTTGTATGCAGTATTTTATTCTTAGTTGTGTGCGGTAATTTTATAACTTTGTTCGCACTGTAACCCTAAAATAAGATGTCTCAATCGTAATACTAGGCCCATGTTGGTTGTCAATAAAGCTTATATTATTATTATTTTTATTATAGGGAAAACACAGAATTAGGGTGTACCTAGGTTATGAACAATGTTGAAGTTTGATGGTGAAGGTTTCATAGAAATAAGTTATGGACACGGTTGTCACGCGCTGAGCTGTGTTATTGTGAATGGCACAGTTTATCCAGCTATTTAAAATGTATGAGAACTGATTGTCAGCCCAGTTTTATGATTGTTATTGGGTGTTGACAGGCACTAGCTTTTGGTATGAAGAAGTGTTAGTTACTCTACGGTTGATACTGCAACGATGCAAGGATGCTAACTATTGTTAATATTAGTGGCTTACTTAGACTCGCACAATATGGAACTTGATTATTTAGCTGAGTGTTGATTTCATCAAAATTACCTATTCCTATTCCTATTTTGGTCAATTATAGTTGCTTATTGGGATTGCCCTGCTCATTGTCCCTGTATATTGTCTGCATTTTTATTGCTTTAATTGACTCCTCATGTTATTGGGATGTTCTCAAGTCACTTTTGCTTTAGTCGCCGAGAGGTTGGAATGAATGAACGCTTGATGAGATTACTGAAGTTTAATGGGCCTATTATATTCGGAAATGGTACTTATATTTTTTGAGGTGTAGTGAAGGTCGTCGGGAACGGTGAGCGGACACTTAACGCTCAAGGATGAAGGGGACAGGACACGGGATCGTCGTGAGCTAACGACAGTGCAGTTAAGACGCCGATTAGGACCCAAATGGTTGTACAGATTTGACTGGAAAGTGGAGCCGACGAGTGGTTGGAAGCGGCAGCGCTCAGGGAGAAGAAGAAGAATGAACTCATTGTAGCCCACACAATGACACGAACAATAATTTAAATCGACAAAAAATGCGCTAAAAAACTGAGAGCGCGCTAGTTCTCGATGGATAAGTGTTGCCATCTTCCCATTTCTAAGTTTTTTGAGAGTTTGAAAACACATAAGTAGGATACATTTTTTTTGTAATGCTTATATTTAACGAAACGTTTTGAGGGTAGCTCTCCACACTCTGCTGCAGGCTTTGATCGATTTTAACATTTGAATTTAGCATATTTTATTGTTGGGTGTCATGGTAAAATTTGTTGTTCGAATAACTGTTTGAGTTACTGATGAAATATTTATACAGAATCCGTAGTTGATAATTACAGGAATACAGCAGGTTGTAATAGTACGTTGCAACCAGTCCTTCAATCTCAATCACTCTGTCATACACTCGTTTCACTTCCACTGTTGCATACTATTCCTTCCTGGATGAGTTTAGTTTATGACGATGTGATAATGTCAGATTACCTAGCTTCATAATGTCATTTTATACATTTTTACTATGATACATTTTTTACATGTTCTAATATATACAGTTATTATTATTATCATTATTTTTTTTTGTTACCGCACAATATAATACTATGTTACTTCTACGTATGACGTCATGATTATTTGACGTCGAACTTTATACAATTTGAGCGCTACATAACCAACACTCGTGATGTCAATATAAGATACGACCAATATCTAAGCAGTAATGTATACCTTTTAAAAACCTAATATTCTGTAAGGGTTTGCAAGCCAAGTCCTGCATTGCTCCAGTGTAAGGGTTTGCAAGCCAAGTCCTGCATTGCTCTCCCCCACGTTAAATTATGTATGTATAGATATACAGCCTTTAGTATTAAATTATAAACTGTACAATGTAACATTAAGGTATCATACATATTTAAGTCATTGTATTAACCTCCACTGAAATGTGCCACAGATGCAGTATTCCCTCTGATGGCGGGATTCCCCCAGTAGTGGCAGTGCCAAAACTGTGTGGCGCCAAACAACGCCTGGGGCGCA
>SDVV010000295.1:0-34052 GCA_016164225.1 Gammarus roeselii | reverse complement strand
TGTCGAAGTTGTCGTCAGTTGTAGAGGTGGAGGTACTTGTATAAGTTGCGGGTTCTTTAGTTGGTTTGTTTTTTATTAGTTCGTGGATATGGAGGAAGATGGTCTTGACATGACCCTCTAGTCTCGTTAGACGATCGTCGATTGTGCTTGGTTCTGCGGCGAGGACTTCTGCTTTCTGTTCAGAGGCCGGTTGCTTGGCTCAGCAGATTTGGTATTTCCTGGATGTTCTTCGTCAACTCATCGATGTGGCAGTCCCTTCGGTCGTTGTCCGCCGAGGTGGTGCTGGTCATCTTGGAGAGGCTGATGTTTTTGGCAGATGGAATCTTGGTATTTGATGTTCTGGAGGGGATGCTGGTCCCTCCCAAATGGAGTTTCTTCAGACTCCCCATCGGCCCCCTGGTTTGCGCCAGGGGCCTAGGGGGCTTACTCTTGCTGACCTGTTAGCTGGCTATAGCGATTTTACTTTTAACTTTACACGACCTCAAATGTTTAGTCAAAGCAAACGTGCGGTTTGAGGTCCCAGCACAAACTAGGGACCAATCTGTGCTATAGCGGGGGTTCTCAGTTATTATGTGGCACGGGAGCGTTAAGACACAAGTTCCAGCAGATTCAGTATTTCCTGGACGTTCTTGGTCAACTCGTCGATGCGGCCGTCCCTCCGGTCGTCGTCCGCAGAGGTGGTGCTGGTCATCTTGGCGAGGCTGATGTTCTTGGCAGTTAGAATCTTGGTCTTCGGTGCTCTGGAGGGGATGCTGGTCCCTCCCAAATGGAGTTTCTTTAGACTCTCCATCGGCCCCCTGGTTCGCGCAGGGGCCTAGGGGCTCACTCTTGTTGGCCTATTAGCTGGCTATAGCGATTCTACAGTTAACGTTACACGACCACAAATATTTAGTCAAAGCAAACGTGCGGCTTAAGGTCCCAGCACAAACTAGGGACCAATCTGTGCTATAGCGGGGGGTTCTCTGCAGCACCAGTTAGTATTCGGTACGGGAACAATTTCGATTTCCCCGTCTCAACCAACCTCGATATGTATATTAACAAATGCAAAATTAATCACTACGAAAAAGGCTGAAAAAAATAAGAGCATACGAATTATTAAATACTAAAATGAAGTGTTAATGATCTATAAATTGGATAAACATCCATATACCCCAAGCACAAATAAGAGACCAACAATGTGCTATTTGGGGATTCAACAGTTGGTGTTGAGCGCAGAGCGTATACGAACTTGAATATTCCGAGCAATCATCGCTCCAGACGAATTATTTCAAACAATTAAAATTTTGTCTATTCGAAATACTTTGCTATACCATCTAGTACAGGTTCGCACATTTTTGGGCGCTTCTTCATGGATATCGATAAGTAACAATTCGAAGTAAATAAACCAACTTCAAATGGCAACACTTTAATCAACGGTCATCTTCAAAGGTCATTCCAAAATATTATCAGTTTGCAAATATTAATGAAGTAGTTGACTGTCGTATACAACAGATAAAATACGGTCCCAGTTATTGGAAATGGCAAATAAGTTTGATAAGCTAAAAATATGAAAGTTTAAATAGAGTTATGTATCCTTCAAATCCTTAGATAATTAACAATATGGTATCAGCAGAGGTCTCCTATATAAAAATATATTATGATAAATCTACGGTCTTTGATAAAATCTTTCGTCGCACTGATCTTCAATGAATAGCATGATAGTTAATGCGCATGAGCAGCATCATTTACGACGCATCTAAAACCTGATCTTCAATGAATAGCATGATAGTTAATGCGCATGAGCAGCATCATTTACGACGCATCTAAAACTATTAGAAAAAATTGGTTACTGAAAATAGACAAAGATAGAGCAGGCGCGTCCGATATTCTTTAGAACTAGAGTACGATACGAATGTTTCTCTTATATCGTTCTCTATAGGACGATGAAAAATAGGCATTTAACAACATACTAGGATGAAGAGAATTGAATTTGTAGTTATATTCTTCATTAGGCTTCAAGCATTTATACCCAGTCTTATCTTGCGAACAACAAATACTAAAATATTGAATCAAGGAGAGTCAATCATGAATTAGATTAGATCGAGGGGTGCATCTCCTCCGCAGCTGCTCACGGAATGCTAATCGAGGCAGAGATTCATCGGAATGCATTAAATTGAAACCATCTTCATGCAGTTCCAACCAACTCAAAGTTTGCATAGAGACTGTTTGAAACTATCATTCCTTCATGAACTTGATATACAAACGTGAATACATTTAAATCTAGCTCCTGAGGCATAGGTAATGAAGTGGTCAATCTTTCGAATAACAAAAGTTTTGGCAAGATAAAAGTCAACGCTGGTAGACACAGGCAATGAATAAGGTAAGAAATAAATATTACTCTTCCCTTAAAATCTGAAGCAGTATTAGTAAATCATCCCAAATATATAACTGTACGATTGATGTAAAACATCTGAGTTTCACCATAACATAGTTTTAAAAAATACTCTCACTTTTAACATTTGGTCCATAACAATATGCAAAAGGAACAATATTACCATTAATATCTCATACGGCATTGAATTGCAAGAAAATAATTCGGAAAAATACCTTATATAGCAAGTAATGACAAACATAAATCCACCAACATTTCTATATATTTTACACTTTCAATGATATAACAATTATGAAGAACCTTGCAACGGATAAAATATTAAAAGCTTTTATAACAATAATAGAAACCGTTCCTTAGCATGAATCCTATAGATTATTCTTTAGACAAGCCCTCAAAAATAGCAACAAGTTTTCTCACAGTATTTTTTTCAACACTAACTGCCGGAAGAGATTCCATACAATTGGTGTCAGTCAATTGGTTCCTTTCGCAGATACAATTGTACAGGTCTTTAGATCGTTCAACAACGACCGAACAAGGCTCAACGTGGGAGCGCGGAATGTTCATTCTCCGAATCTTGGTTTGAACAGAGCTTCCTTGTTCAGAAGCATTTCTACAACAGTTTTCAGAAATTTCTCCACAATTCGAAACCTTAGAATGACTCGAATTTCCTCTGCTAGTTTCTACAGCATAAACCAGATTTTCTTTTTGAGTATCGGAAAGACCAGAGTCTTCAATCCACTCAGAGTCGACAGATGGTTCAAAATTGGGCTTATCAACTTCGTATTGGTCTACCTTGGCCAATGCATCCGAATCGGTGTAAGTCGTTTGAGAAAACAAAACCTGTGAACCAGAATTTTTAAACTTTGCATCCTCGTAAATATCACCAGATCTGTTTAATTTAACACCGGAAGGCTTCGTAACTTGGAGCATGGGAGCGTACTGAGATAGTTTTCGCTTAATTTTACAATAATCTGGTAAAGAACCAGTAATAAAGCACTCATTTTTTGTTTCGTTTGCGTAATGACATTTGCGATGAATAGCATCGCATTTCCCTTTCAAAATTGAGAAATCCTCTACAGACTGGTTCAAAGAAAATAAATACTTTCTTGCCTTTGGTTTATCATTTGGGAAAGCATCAACAAAACATCTAGGCCCTTTGTGATCAGGGACTTCCGATGGATGCAGACAGGCACAAATACGTGAACGACGCGAAACTTCAACACAATCACATATTTTGTACATGCTCCTGCAGTGAACGCAACACTTTGACCAATTGTTTGGAGATTCCTCTAAACAAGAAGCGCCGCCTTTTGTCAAACATCTCGATTTAATAAAATCCCGTTCACCAACAAAATTACAGGCACAACAGATTGGGTCTGTGAAAAGCTCGCAGCTCCTAGAGCAGATACAAGAGTTTTCGCACGGTCGTTGAAAATGTGGGCTGCAACGTCGTTGTGGAGACAAAAATTTCTGCCTTTCATGATTTATGAAAGCTTCACACCACGTACAATTGTTTACAGCTGAAGTCAAATTGGGATATACAGATCTTAGGCCGAACATGGGATTACTATACTTTGGGCAGACATTCAAACGCCGTGAACAGTGGCAATGTTCAAGAAGGAATACGTGAGTACGGCAATATAAACAAGCTTGGTTGCAATAACATTGGCGTCGTTTTGGCTTCAATTTCATCGGGTATTTGAACGCTATCCGTTCATCTCTGCAATCGCTGACATTTTGTTTATTGATGGAATGACCATTTGCATCACTGCAATCTTTACTAGAGCAGTTTTCTTGTAAAGAATGTACATAACTCGAACCATTTCCTGGATTTTCAGAGTCAATTTTTATTTGTCCATCAAACGATATCCAGTCACTAGTTTGGCAAGCAACTGAGGCTTTAATAATTTTAATGTTCATTTTGCTATCATCTTCAGGATGAGTTTCTAGCTTTGTCTTGTGGGAAGTTACATTAGCCGGAAATGGAGTGCTACAGATCTGAAAAAATTGCTCATGTGAAAAAGGCAATTGCGTATCAAGTTCCAAGTACTTCAGGCTTTCTTGAGACTGCGTGAACACTGAACTCGTTTGATTAGTAATAGAGTTATTTTTTTCAGCAGATACGTGGGAAGGCTTTACAGACTCGTCAAAGTAGTCAGAATAAGAGGAATCCATCCAAGTATCAACATATGCACTGAATCCATACAAATACTTGGATGGAACTTCTGTGCTAACATTCAGAGTTTCAGTGTATTGATAGTTGCAGTTTTCTTTTTCATGGATTCTTCTCTTGGTTTGGCGAACTAGACTATCTGTTTGAAGTTCGTACGGCAAGCATGACGTACAGAGACGCGACGGAAGGGGTTTCTTGTGCCACGTAAAGTCAGTCGGTGAAGATACATCAAGTTGAACTGGACTCTGGTTCACAGCATCATATCTATTATAAAATTCGCCGTATAATACTGGAAATCGTACATTTGTTGATGTTCTCCTCCTTATGTTAGCTGCGGCTTTCAATTCTGAATTTTCAGAGGGAAAATAATATTTGGGTCTTGTTTCAATGCACGGAACACAAGAGTACGATAACCAGGAACTGTTAACAGTTTCATTGACTTCCGTTTCTTTACATACACTAAAAGATCCATAAGATAAATTTAATGAATCGTCACTAAAATCAGCAGGAAAAACATTTTCATGATTTAGTTTTCTTTCATTTTCATAATTTTTGGTTCCAGTAGTGGAGAAAATGGTCTCTGCCATAAAAGGCTCAGATTGACTGGAATTAATCAAATGATGAAACTCGTCAGAGTGGCAGCCAGGATCATCGAAACCTTCATGGAATCCTCTGATGACACTGACCGTTGAACGAATCGACGGCTTGCTCCAGTTTTTCCCGTACGAAATAGAAGACGTTGGCTCAAAGTTAGCAAAATTGTTTGATGCTTCCTCTGGAATACTTTGTATTATACCAGTTTTCCATTTCGTTGTACCAACACTATCTTGAGTATCCAAATTCATATGTTCATGAAAATTACCGGTCTGTTCCAGCGGGTGTTGCGCTTTAGAGTGAAGCAAGTTATCATTAGAGGAAGTTGGCCACCTATTGTATTGTACACGCGGTGGAATAATGATTGCATTAGCAAATGTGGAGAGTTCATTCATTCGAAATTGAAAATGTTCACCAACGTTGTCAGGCTGAGTTCTAAAGTCAAGTACATTATGTGGCACCAAATGATGAACAGTGGGCTGTTTAGTGTAAACAGGATATGGCGTGACCAGTTGATTCGGATACAGGTATTGAAAATCTGATGAATAGCCATTTGAATTGAATTTATCATTTTGTACTTTACCAAGCGTCTGAATAGGGTTGCTTACATTAGTAATAGTGAACAAATGATCACCAGCGCGAGGATTGTTCGTTTTAAATTGAGATATAGAGTGAGGGGAACGATCATACAATGAAAATTGCCCTAGTGATAGTCTAGTATCTGTATATCCCTGTTGTCCGTTGAAATTTGGCAATCGATTACTAATTGAACTCAGACTAGTTTGGAGAGAAGAGGGAAACTGCGACTCGCGAAAATTGTGTTCGTGTTGTTGTAGTTTGAACATTTTTTCACCAGATTCGGGTATTCTTCTCACGCTATCAGAATATTTTCCGTCATCCTCGTGAAAAACTAGATTCATCTCTAATTTAGGTTTTCTCCGCGGAACACTTTGATATTTTTCAGATTCAGCGATGTAATCAAGTCTTGAATGATCGCATGGATTCTCTGGTGTTCTGATTAGATTTGGCATGACTAATTTATGGTTTCCATCGAAAAAAATTGCATTATTATTAAACTCAACACCAGCGATGGGAGCAGTGTTGCGTGGGGTCTGAATTTGGTTGCATGTGAAGATCGAGTCACTATTTTTGGGAAAAAATGACATCAGGTGGTCGTCTCGACGCTTAGACTTCGGAGTCGAAGCACAAGGCCGCAGAGTTCCACAAGTCGAGAACTCAGACTCGTTCATTTCATACTGAATCTCGTCATTCGATGAAGAAATTGTATTTCTACGATGATCGTTCCGATGCGAGCAAACATCGACGCATTTTTTACTAGAAAAAGAATTACATAAAATGTCGAGGCTTGAAGAAAGCTCTTTAGAACGAGGATTGTCAAGGTCTTTCACAGTTACAACTGCTGTTGTAAATTCGGCTTTAGTTTTAGTATGCAGAACCGGTAAAGTAGGTAATTGTATGACTTCTTCTAACATAGCTCTATTCATTTCAAGATACTTCTTCGAAACGCTAGTCATTATTTTATCCACTGAATATTCTAGAACATCCATCATATCAACAATTTTTTTGCTCCTCAGTGCCTCTACCAATATATTCCCTAAATTGAATGAACGAAGTACCAAACGGGCAATATTGGTTGCGGTCTCGTCACTCAAACACACAAGGTCATCGACGTTGAATGTTTCTTCTTTAAAAGCAGTGATCGTTGGCTGAACAATTCTGTCCCTTTCTCCTGTAATCGTTGGTAGAGCGGCTCCAGTATTTGCAGAGTTCACCGTTGGATGGAAGCGGGCGTCGCAAACTACAGATGCACAATTAGCAAATCTAGTCTCCTGAAGATGATCCTCGAGACCCACGTTTGTCAATGGGAATCTCTCTAGCAGCGATACTAGGTTAATGCCTTCCGTTGCTTTATTTTGACCAAACTGAACACAATCTCCAGTTACACCAGGTTGAAGATTTCCACGGAACAGAATTTTAGTCGGGAGAAGAATTTCATCTTTATGGAGAATGAGATTTGGAGTGGAAGTTTTATTTTCACGGACAGACTCAGTCGGTTCGGTAAGTTTATCTTGGTGGACAGAATCAACAAAAATGGCACTTTCATTTTTATAGACACAGTCATTCGAAGAGGCAATTTCATTTTGATGGACATATTTAGTCTGAAGGGCAAACTCATCTTGATCGACATCGTTAACGGAAAAGGCAAATCTAATTTTACTGCTAGAGTCAGAAGAAGTGGCAATTTCATTTTCATGAGAGTCCTCGCACATCACAGCAATCCTGAAGATTGATTCAGCAACCTCAGCGGGTCGATATGGATTACATCCAGCAGGTTTCTTCTTGGTATTCGATTTCCTTGCAGCGATGTGTAAATCGACGTTTGGAATAGAAGTCGGCAAATTAATCCGAACGTTTCTTGCGAATGGAAGCGCTTTTTGAGATGCCTTGAGACGAGTGGCACACGACATTTCGTCGTACGTAGGTAGGTAGGTATAAGCGCAAATTTACAAGCCCATCAGTTTTCTGTTGAACCCTGTAAAAAACTAATCACTGCTGCTTAGGAGGCAACACACAAGCGCATCAAGATTTATCCTATTAAAAGTAATGGTGATCGAAGAAATGAAATATAACTTGCGAGGCTATAGAGATAAATTTGAATACTATAAATGCAACGGCTTTTAGTAGATATGAAGCTATGAAAAACAGTTTTGGAAAGTGTGTAATGGGCTACTTCGACATTTCCAACAAGCATTTGAACAAAATTAAGCAAGGCAAAAACAATATTTAAAAAAGATGTAGAAAAGGAGCCCTCCGAAAACAAAACCAACGTGTTCTTCTACCTCTTTCGCTATCATCCGACAGAGATGTCAATGTCAAGAATTCAAAATAGAAAAAATCATATGCACATAAAAGGTAGCGTCAATAGTGGTACGCACATGAGCACAATGATTTGCGCACAACGTCAGCGATAGTCCGGTCATAGTGCGCACGTGCTTGATTTGAGCCTTATTTCCACCGGAGCCTCAACTAGAGTAGTTATAAGCTCCCCGTAGTGTGCGACAGTCACCCATTCAGGTAAGTTCGAAAAGATTAGTCTTGTCAGGGTGAAATTAAGTACACATTTCAATTGTGGCATATTCGCGTACTAGCGCGTACAAGAACTTGAAGAGTTAACGCGTATTTACATAAATGTAATGTTATCTCTGTGCATAATGGGGGGAGAGACCACCTCACTTGCACACGTGTTCAGGGCTCAGACAGGTTCCTATAGTCCGGTGTGTTTTTCTAAAACAATAAGCTTTAGCCGGTAGGTTGGGTCAGTGAGTTTGCTTTGTTGGTTGCACGGGGGATTTAGAAAATATCGTAGGGCTGCTGCGAGTGCGTTGCAGTCCATCAGTAAGTGTTTCACGCGTGCGTGATAGCCACTTTGTGGCAACAGGGGCAAGGTGGAGAGTTTGGTCCCATGTCGACATCCATCAGGTGGTTGCGAGTAGTAGTCGTAGTAGTTGCTTCCATTTTCCAGCGGAGTCCCAACGCGAAGTTAATGCAGACTCCCCCGTAGGGTGGCTGAAAAGTGGCGAAGAAGGTGCTGCGTAGATAAAGAGTAGGTTCAACTTAGATTCAGAGTAGGTTCAACGTCGACACAGTAAGTTCAACACAGTTATAACGTAGATCTAACAAAGTAATATAGATTAAATTTGACATGGGTACAAAGTAAATTTAACGCTGCTACAAAAATGATTTGACATACAAATTAAATTTGACGTTTTTACAGAATAAATCTAAGCCGGGTACAGAGTAGGCCTAGCACAAATACAAATTATACTGAACACAGATACAAAGTGAATTTAACATAACATATATGCAGAGCAGGTTCATTGCAGATGCAGTAGGTTTTGCGTAGAGGAGTGGTAGCAGCTCCCTCAGTTCTCCGCCGGAGCTCCAACGTGTTGTCACCGAGGGCTCCTCCTTATGGCACGAAGATCCGTTGATTCTGCACAGCTTCGTGCACGAAGTAGAGGTGAAAATTCTCAATTATTACGCAGGGAGGATAGAGAGTTCGGGATCAGAGACGATTCAGGCATCGCTATCCCTATACTACCTCATCGAGGCCCGTGTGTTTTCCGAAAGCGATCAGTTTATTCCGGTGTTCTGTTTCTGTGAGCAGGCGTTGCAGGTTGCACGGGGGCTCACGAAGGCTCGTCGGGCTGCTGCGAGTGAATCACAATCTACTAGTAAGTGTTTCACGCTGATTGCCACTTTGTGGCAACAGGGGCATGGTGGTGCGTCCGGCCCCATGTGCACGTCCATTAGGTAGGTGCAAGTTATCCACGTGTGTCGACGATTGATAAACACTTGGTCTCTCCTGTTAGAAAACCTGGTGTCTTACTCTCCCAAGGATGGTTTAACCAATCATCTTTTGTCCAATTTGTTGCCAAGAGTCGTTCCATCGTCATGTTATACGAGAGTTGATGACTGGGAACCAGTCTCGGTCGGTATTGTATAGAGATGAATTGTTCTTGCTGGGTAGACCTGTTTAGCGAAGGAATCTGCGCGTTCGTTTCCTCTTATTCCCGCGTGTCCAGGGATCCACCAGAACTGGACCGCCTGGCCCGCCTCGTACGTCGTGAACAGGTCGTGTTGCATTTTTCTAAGGGCAGGGTGATCATAGTGCAGAGTTTTCAGCTATGTGAGAACACTCAGACTATCAGAAAATATAACACTTTTGAGGTGTCGGTCACTTCTTATAATAGAGATGACCAGTACGAGTGCGTGTAGCTCTGCAGAGAATATAGAGGCCTCGTGGGGTAGGGTGGCCGAACGCGAAGTCCCTTCGCCTATGGCGGCGGCTCCCACTCAGTCAGTTGTTTTCGAGCCGTCAGTGTATATACGGCGGTGCTCAGAGAGTAGTCGTGAGAATTCTTGAGCATTCATTCAGTCGTGAGAATTCATGAGTAGTCGTGAGAATTCTCGGCGGTATGTGTTGATTGGAGTTGTTGCTTTGTGGTACGCCTGCAGATCTAGGTTGACCAGTGGTCGGCTGATCATCCACGTTGGTGTGTTGATTTGAAAAATTAGATAGTAAAATGAAGGCTTGATTGCTTTGCGTCTGATATTCAGTGAGGTCAGTAAGTTTTCCACGCGTAGAGAAAAGGGTAGGCATATGTTCTTCTTAGCCGCGAAAAGGCGTTCATCAAGAAAGTGGGTGACGTCACCGAGTGCTGGGCCATTGATGTAGCTCCTAGTCTTGAAATAGTAATGCAGAGAGTTCGTCTCTCCGGAGCGGAAGAGGAAGCTCGTTAGCAAGCACGTTCCGAGATTCGCTGGGTGTGGAACGGAACGCACCAGCTGTGATACGCAAGGCGTTATTTAAGATTGAGAGATTCTAGGGTGGTTTTGGCTGCTGAACCGTAAACAATTGCTCCATAGTCAATGCGCGAGCGTATTAATGTTCTGAATAACGTCATGCCGGTGTCCATATCGGCTCCGAATTTCACTGATGTTACAGAGAGAGGATAAGTGCTTTTGCTTTTTTGCAGAGAGTCTCCGGGGCTGCAATATGAGGTCGCCATGTGAGTTTAGAGTCCCACACAAAACAGAGGAAGTTTATTGATTCCTCGTATACAAGCGGAGTGTTATTCAGCTTCAGGGCTGGTTTTCTTATCCACGTGTGTCCCGGGCACGAGCGGTGAACACTGCCTTTTTTGTTGGTGAGCTTAAGTTTCCCATCCTTCGACTGAGGGTTTGACTGAAATAATTTCTTGTCCACTCTGTTGCCACATTTCATCCCTTCGGGATGTAATATGGAAGTTGAGGAGAGGAAACCAGTCTCAGTTATGTATTGCAAAAAAATGTTCTTGGTGAGTAGACGCCAGTTTAGTAAGAGAGTCCGCAAGTTCGTTTCCTTCAATACCCGCATGCCCTCAGCGCCAGCAAGCCGCGGACTGTAATAGTTAATTGTTCTACTAAAGCATCCCTGACATTTTTCTGTGTAAGGGTTTTACAGCGCTGGGAGGGGGGAGCAGAGGTTCCAGGATTCAGAGGAGCCTCTAAAGGGTCCCACAGTTTCTCAAAAGGGTCTTAAAGGGTCTTAAAGGGTCTCAAGGGTGTCCCAAAGTTCCCCAGAAAGGTTCAAGTGGATCCCCCAAATACGCCCGGCCTCCCATGTCCCCCGGGTTCTCGAAACCCCGGGTCCCCGAGTCCCGCGGATCCCACGAAAACTTCCCTCCCTGGGTCACCTTGTCCCAACCAGCCTCGATACATATAATAATAATAACCAATTCAGAATTAATCACTATGAAAAAATTGCAGGAGCAGAGAAAAATAATAGAGCAAAACCAAAAATAAATACTAAAATACTAAAATAAACAGTTATAATCTATAAAATAGAGAATCATCCATCCATCCCAAATTTATCCAGGAAAGGTAAAAACTCAGACGAAACTAATCGAATCCCCGCCTCCAGCCACTTAAAAATGCAAGAGGGATATGTGGGCACACCAGTGCGCACAGATAGTATCGTCGAAATTGGTACTAGGTCCACAACCTCACGAATCAGATCAACTCCAACCGCAACGCATCACAGATTTATAGTTACGCGGCAAAGGTCAACCACAGACATCACATATGGTCCGCACACACGCGAGCGAGCGAGCGAGCGAGCGAGCGATGACTAAAAAACCGCTTATTCACAAAATCACCAACAGGAGCTCTCTCAGAAGAATATTAGCATTATTTAATAAGACAGAATCGTGAAACGGGAGGATAAAAAAATTGATTTGAGAATCATTTCCACCAGAGCCTCAACGTGAGTCATAAAAGGTTCCGCCGTAGGGCGCGACCGTCGTTGATTCAGGTAAGTTCGCATGGCTTCGCGCGCGAAAATATTAGTCATGTCAAGATGAAGTCTGTAAATATTTCAATTGTGGCATACTCGCGTACAAGCGCGTACGAGAGAGTAAAAAGTTAATGCGTATCTTCGTAAAATATGTTCTTGTTTCTGCGCGTAATGGGGTAGAGAGAGCCTCACTTGCACGGGTGCTTGGGGCTTAGACAGCTTCGTATAGTCCGGTGTGTTTTCAAAAAGCGATAAGCTTTTTACGGTAGGTTGGGTCAGCGAGTAGGCTTTGAAGGTTGCACGGGGGATTTAGGAACGCTCGTCGGGCTGCCGCGAGTGCGTTGCAATCCATCAGCAACTGTTTCACGCTGATAGTCACTTGGTGGCAACAGGGGCAAGGTGGTCCTATGTTGAGCTCCATCAGGTGGTTGAGAGTTATCCACGTGTGTCTTGTGCACAAGCGGTTAATGAATACTTGGTCCTTTCAGTTGGTGAACTTAGTTTACCATTCTCCGACTGAGGGTTTGACTGAGAGCATTTTTCCACTCTATTGTCACATTTCATCCCATCGGGATGTTTTATGGGAGTTGATGATAGGGAACCAGCCCCGGTAATGTATTGCGAAAAAGTGTTCTTGGTAAGTAGATGCCAGTTTAGCAAGAGAGTCCGCAAGTTCGTTTCTTCTTATTCCCGCGTGCCAGAGGATCCAGCAGAATTCCACTGCATGACCCGCCTCAGTCATCACAAAGAGATCGTGCTGCATTTTACGTAGAACTGGATGTTCGTAGTGCAGTGTTTTAAGCTGGGTGAGGACACTCAGACTGTCTGAGAATACGACGTATGTGGGAAAACTATGTGTTTTTGCAATTGAGATTTCAAGCAGCAGTAGTAGTAGTCCCAACGCGAAGTTAATGCAGACAACTGAAGAGTGGCGAAGTAGGTGCAGTGTAGATTACGAACAGGTTCAACGCAGACTCAGTAGCTCCAACATAGACACTAGGATAAGTCCGACACAGACACAGTAAATCTAACAGAGACACATAGTAGGTCCAACGTAGACACATAGTAGGTCCAACAGTCAACTGGTCCACTCAAGCACTTCACGTATGTACATTTTTTGGTCAAACACAGATACAAAGTAAGCTTAACTTGATACAGAGTAGGTTTAACGCATAGTTACCGAGTAGGTTCGACGTAGGCACAGAGTAGGTTCAACGCAGATACGAGTAGGTCTCAGCGCTAACATTTTATTTTTCTCACTCAAGCATTTTGGGGTTGGAGTGGGGTGGCAGGTGTCTCGGGTCCCAAAAGAGCCCGACGAATCCCGAAAGACCCCCCCAAGTCCCCCGGGTCCTCTCGTCTCAGCTCAGCTCTGCTTGTCTCGAATCACCTCTGACAATCTCTGCTCGGCGCGCGACCAGCTCAACTCGACTAGACTCGCCTCAACATGTTCGACTGATCTCTACGCACCTCCCCCAGCCTCGACGCAACCCTTGCTCTGAGCCAGTAATCCGTGGATGGTCAACTTTTCTACTCAAACATTTCACATATATACAGTTTCCTGCGTATATATTTTTACAGCGTGGGGAGGGGGAGCCAGGGGTGACAGGATTCAGAGGGCCCTCAAACTGGTCCCAAAGTTTCTCAAGGGGGTCCCTAAGGGTCCTAAGGGAATCCTAAAGGGAATCCTAAAGGGCCCCGAAAGGGACCAAGTGGATCCCCCAAATCCTTCTGGTCTTCCGGGTTCCTGAAACCCCCAGGTGCCTTAAGTCCTCCGGACCCCGGGAGTACCCCCCCACTCCTTGGTCACCTACTCTCAGCCAGCCTCGGATCGTCTCGCCTCATCGCCCCACCAGTCAACTCTTCTCCACTCGCCTCAGCCTGCCTAGACTCGCCTCGTCCCTACCACGTATTGTGCCGTTCAAAACTTTCGCTCTCTAAGATCAACATAAACATGTCACCATTTAGCCATCAAAAACGCCTAGCTGTGCTAGGGCATTTATTAAGCACCCAAGGAGACCGCAAATTCTCCCACCGTAGGTTGGACTAGACTAAACAACACACCGCATAGTCCACCTAGGGCCCCTGAAGGGCGTCTGACTTTACAAAATTTTAAAATCAATACGAAATAGATCACCATGAAAAAAAGGGCGGAGAAAAATAAGAGCCCAAACACCAACAAATAAAAAATGTTAAAATAAGGTGTTACTGATCCATAAGATGAATAATCATCTATCCACCCCGAAGGAGAGGGGGGTGTTTCGATTCAAAGTATTGACTAATTGAGCCCAGCTTTCAAGTTTCTTCTCCACTAGAAGTTTTCGGTAAACAGCAAATGCCTTTTTCCACGCTACTATGCTCCTGTAGGACTGTGCGCGTCGGTTAGCACGGTATAGCTTTTCTCGCTTATCTCTTGCTTCTTGCACCTCTCAGCATCACCATGGTTTCGGAAAGAAGGTTGAAGAAGTATATTGGGGAATGCTTACCTCGGCTGCGGCTTGAAACTTTACACATAGTTGGGCGACGATTTCGTGTTTAGACGTGGTTTCGGGGATATTGTCCATATCACTCCACGCGATGTGCGCCGAGTATTCCATCCAGCTGGCTTTCCGGTAGTTGAATCGAAGTTCTTGTGGGACAGGGTTTCTTGGTTGGTTGGTGAGAAGCGATATGATGACTGGGTTATGATCGTTGTCGTGTGTTGAAGGCAGAACTCCCCAAACGAGTTGGGGTGCCTAAGTGGAGGGAGCATATGGATAAATCGATGGCAGTTTCACTTTCGGCGGTGATTCGGGTGGGTTGTCCGTCGCCGAGAAGGACCAGGTTGTGAGTTAGTATGGTGTTAGCCATTATCACTCTCCTGGGGTCTGTTCTCATGCATCCCCCATGTTTCATGGTAGCTGTTGAGGTCTCCAAGGAGGAGAAATGGCGAGGGCAGTTGGCTTAGCAAATCGGTCATTAGTGCTTCAGAGAAGTCATGGCTTCTTGAGTATATGAATATCACTGTTATTGGCCTCGAGACTCTTATCTTTACGGCGATAGCTTGGAGTTCTGTCCTCGGGGGAAGACGAAGTTGAGGAACACTTTGGTGAATCATTAATTCCACTCTGCTGTGAGCAGTCACGTTGGTGTGGCCTTCGCGGAGGTGTATGATATATTGGGGGATTCTGAGGGTAGCGGTCTCTCTGAGTTTAATCTCCTGGAGGTCAATCACCAAAGGTTTATGGGGGCGATTAGGGATAGTAATTCGTCTTTCTTGTTTCAGAGTCCCTGGCAGTTCCGCTGGAGTATTTTGGTGGTCATTTTGATGGCTGTTCACTCTCACTCCTGACCTTGATGATCTAGAGTGGTCGCGTGATTTGCTGGAGCTTTTGTGGTGCTCGTGTTTTTGAGTTTGCCAGGGGTTTTGGGTTGTAAGTGTTCGCGGGAAAGTCGGCCTTCGGTGAAAGGTGGTCTGCTGTGGTTGCTTTGGTCGCGGTCGCGAATGCTGCTGTGGGAAGACGAGGGTGTATGCTCTGAGTTTGCTTCGAGAGCGAGCGCGCTCTTCTTCTGTGGTAACTTTTACTATCTGTGTGGATGATTGTGTGGGGTGAGAGCTAGGTAATTTGTCTGGTTGTGCAGAAGTCTCGCGTATGAGCTCTTCTAGATAAGAGCAGTCAGCCAGGCCGTGATCGTTCTCGCTGATTGTGTGTTGATGAGTCGGGTTTGTTAACGGGAGATCTTCTCCCTCGCAGTTGTTTTCCATGAATGGAGCCACATTAGAGGCAGGTAGAGGTAGTTCTGGTTTTTGGTCCTGGCGGGTCGTTATTTGGGCGTTGTTACTGATCTTATTGCTCAGTGGTGCCTGGGTATCGGAGGTTTCCTCATGTCTTTGTCTTTTTGTTTATATAGTAGCGAGCCTTGCTGTGTGGTCAACTGCGGGAGATGCATCCATCTCGTAGTCCTCCAGGTCTTTGCATAAATCATTTCTAGAACTGTGCGTCTCTGGTGCGGAACCGGTCGCTGGGCTGGGTGAGGAGGCACTGCAGCCAGGTAGGAGTGGGGCCTTGTTACGATGTTGTTCTGATGTGTGGATATCGTCGGGGGAGCTTGGTTGGCTTGTCAATTTGACCGCTTTGGCATAATTGAGACTTTGGGTTTAGTCTTTCCAGATTTGGATTGCTTGCTTCTGTGTAACTCTGCGTTCATTTTGTGCAATTGTCATCTCTTTTTGGTCCATATGTCCTGGGCAGTCGCGGTTGCGTGCCTCATGGATGCACGAGCAGTGGTAGCATTCAGGTTGGCGGACTGTGCAGTCTTCTGTCGTGCTCGCCAGCGCATTTCTTGCAACGTTGGGAGGCGTGTGGCTGGCAGTATGCGATGACGAGGCCGTATTCTAGGCATTTTTTGCACATTAGGGGCCATGTTGCTACTGGGTAGATTTTGGTTCTTCCTTGTTCATCCGGGATTACTATCAATTCTGGTGCGTCGTGTCCCGGGAAGGTAATTTGGTATGCAGTAGGATGTCAGTTACGTGATTGTATCCATGCTGCTTGACGAACTTTGTTATTTTATTTAATATATATTATTTGCTTCCATGTTCCACCGGAGTCCCGACGCGAAGTTAATACAGACTCTCCCTTAGGGCGGTACGAACTTCGGTAACTCCGTAATCTTCAGCTAGACCTTCAGCGAAAGCACAGAGGTCTGTTGTAGGCGTGTAACGGGAGGTGTATATAATCAGTTGGTTATCGTTGAAGGATTCATGCGGTCCCTGTGCCATCAATCGGGACTCAAATAGATCCAGAGACACTGCGCATTGCCGTTGATCCGAGTGTGGAATCTAAAATCCGCCAACAGCATCAGTGTGGCTGTGGTCGATAATGGAAGAGATGGGACTGCATGGACTATCATGTAGGTACATTATTATTATTATTTGCTTTAATGTTACACCGGAGTCCCAACGCGAAGTTAATGCAGCATGTAGGTACAGTGCCGGCAGCTTTCCCAGACACTGCGCTGAAAGACCTCGTCAGGAGATTTTTGCAGAGAGCGGGACTACCATCGGTGCTGGAACCTTTGGGTTTGGATAGAGGTGATGACATCACAGTTTTCCGTCATAAATGATAAGAATTTATGCTGGGACTGTACAGCGGTTGGGTTTGACCCTGCAGAGAGAACTAATTCAGCATCCAATCAGCAGGTCTGGAGGAGGGGGGAGAGGTTTTAGTGGATCGTAGAGCACCCCGTCAGGGTGATCACATCCAGCACAACACTTCGTTCCATAAGAGAAATTCCCCTTCCCGAACGTAATTTATTTTTGTTTAAATGATTTTTATCCATCGAAGTCCATTTTTAACTTCTAATATAATTTGCAATGTCATGTCAAATAGATAACCTTGAAAAAAATCCGCCGATGACACCTGGTTAACTTGTCTCATAAAAAGAGAAAGACTGACTGTACCGTAGATACAAAAGGCATCCCATCACTCGTAGAGGTGAATTTATACGATACAAAAATGCGTTCACTAAACTGACAAAATGTTGCTCGAGAAAACTACATCCAAAATTTGATCGAGAACTCCCAAGGAAATAGCAAAGAAGTCTGAAAAATCATAAGTAACAGGAAAAAATTTACAGAATAATTCGGATTCAATTATTATTGATGATGAGTCATCACTGATCAAACGATTTCAAATGTTTTCAATAATAACTTCGATTGTATATCTAATACACTAAGTGAATCAATTATTAGCAACAACATCCCTTTTGACATTATTTAGAGAATGCTTTTGCTGAACAGCCAATCTTTAACCCTACCGACCCAAACGAAGTTAAAAAAAACAATCATCAATGATTTAATAAATAGTTGCAGCACTGGCTGAGATGAGATAATATCTCAACCAATGTAATTAAAGCTATATTTGGGATTATAGCTCAGCTCCCTTGACCCAACTTATCAATAAGTCTCTCGTGCAAGAAACTTTTCCTGATGCGCTCAAAATCGCTAAAATGAATCAAATATATAAAAATGAAAGCAAAACAGACAGAAAAAATTATGGCCTAATATCAGTTCTGTCCATCTTAAGCAAAGTTTATGAAAAAATATTTTATGCTAAACTATACTCATTTAGTCTCAAGTAATCTACTTAGAATAGCCAAAATCAATTTGGCTTTCAGGCTTTCAGGAATACAGAGCATGCTCTAATAAAATTTGCTGGAGACGTTGTTGATGGGTTTGTTAGTGGGAAAGTCGCCGATGCAACTTTTATGGATCTTATCAAAGCTTTCGATTGCGTGAATCGTGAGATTTTGGTTGCAAAAATACATCACTATGAAGTTAGTCATTGATAAGTGCTGGATAAAAAGTTATCTTCTTGATAGGAAACACCTAGTGAGTTGGAAAACAATTATAGTCTCTCAATACGTTAAATATAGCGGTACCGCGAGGGTCGATCTTTGGGCCTTTGCTTTTCCTTATATAGATTAATGGCATTGCAAACACTAGCGACAGGTTATCCTTTGCACTTCTAGCAGATAATCCTACAGTTTATTCAACCGGGAAAAAACTCAATGATACAAATACTATTACGAACAATCAATTGACTCATTTCAAACTGGTTCACATCCAACAAGATGACGCAAAATGTCGTCATGACGCAGGTAATGATGTTTTCTAGGAGGCTGATACCCATTCTTAACACACAAGTCAGATTAAACGGTTAACCGGTTGCATGTGTATTGTGTAAACGTGTATGTTTTTACCTATAAAACAAACTTAAGACTTATCGTTCATAGTCAGAAGCGTGTCATCTAAACACCATCACATTTTAGCAGACGTGACCACACGTTCCTTCTCTTTTGTCAATGGAACTTTCCCCCACTGTGTCACATCAACTTTTCCGCTGCTGTATTTGTCTACGAAGCTTTGAATAATTTAACTTACAATGATAACGATTTTTTCATTAGAAATTTTTCTATGTATGATCTTAGTAACAATGCAGGTTTGCAAATTCTCCGAAATTAGTCAACACAGTCAGAACTACTTAATACGGTGCTGCTAATACCTGGAATTCAATTACCATAGATATAAAGGACAGGTAGAAGTATGTCTACCTATAAACGATTTGGATTTATTGAAATTTATTATATTGTGTTATGAAAACATAGTAATGAACGGTTGATATGTTGAATTCTGTATTGTTCTGAAATTTTTAATATATATTTCATACAGTTTCAAGAATTTTAAGATTTTTAGATTTGAATCTTGCATGTAGCACAATGTTTCAGGCATAACTGGTCTGTTGTTGCACCGTTTTGGTAGTTTTATGTACACAAGACGATCCATTACGATTAAGCAGTTAATACTCTAGTTGAAGAACATTTGTTAATTCCCTGTTTTGGTCTGCCATCAGTTATGTAAATCTGTTACATGTCTTGGCAACTTATTCATGTTAGTTGTTTGGTAGGTTACATACTAAAAAGCCATGATGTACGAGAAAAATCTCTTACATCATGGCTTTTAATGTATGGTAGAGAATCGATCGTTATATTTAATTATAACTAAAGCGTTTTAGTATTTTTCATTCAGTTCTGTATATTCTTTGTAGAGTTTCCATCTTCAATGCAACGTATTGGATATTTTATACAAATAAAGGAATATTACGATATATTACGTTTGTATCTGCAATATAAAACTTCGTTTCCCGGTGTAATTTAGATACATGTGGTATCATTTTAGTGTCCCGTTACAATGATGAAGTGAGTAAAATATAAATATAGAATATTTGATTTGTTACAAACTTGGTCTTGTTGTTAGACTACAGTATATTATTGTAGGGCCATACTTCAATATTTTGAAGGAGTAGGAGTGTCCGTTAGGCAAAAGCTCGTTGAGTTTATCTTCATTTGTATAAAGTAGACCAACTTACTATGACGGACACCCCAGTGTATTGCAATTTTCTCAATTCTGCTTAGGACAGAGTAGAGAATTACGTAGTTATTTTATCATTATTGTGTGATTATTTCACGGTAATAATAAGAATAAATGTTCGAGAGTTGCAAGTCCGTGCTATATCTTCGTGGAATTTTGTCATCAATCCCTAGCAAGTGTGAAGTTTAACGTTTTAAAAGGAGATTCACAGGATGGATTGGTCCTGGTATAGAGGCAATTTACACTCTCTGGTGGTCATTTGGAGTTCGTCCAAGTTCAACGTGATTTTGTAAATTTATGTGGATGTTGGTCTTAAGTTCCATGGGTTTGTTACGAGAGGTTATGCGACAAGCTGCTGGTCGATGTAGTGTTTTCCTTGGATCGACAGTGAACAGAATCCCAGATATTATAGCCAACTCATTATGTGACTCGTGTCAGAGCAATTCTTCACAAATGTGCCTGTGTATGGGTGTTTGGTTATGCCCAGGATGTGACTTTGCTATTCAGAGATGATGGACTAAACAGATGCATGGTATGTCTGAGGAGTTGTACCATGTCGGGCTATCGCCTCTAAAATTTGTTATAAATCAGGGGTAGCTTGCCGAGACGTGACCTAATAAAGCATTGTAGAGTTCGTTGTTATGACACAATGGGCTTTTTGATTTCTCCTACTATAGAGGCATAGCATCAGTAAGGTTCAAGAATCTGCTTCAGGTTGAAGGGGTATCGTAGTATTATTACATTATTATGCATGATCTTTGTGCTTGTTTTACTGTCAGAGATTTTGGTGTGGCTTATATGTCAGTATACCATCTTCGTCCTGCTTCAGATTACATTGAGAGTTAAAATATAGGATTACATCCATTTGTTATAGATAACAAGATTCGTAATGTTAATCACCATCACGTATTGATTGACCATACACCTTCCATATTGGTGTAAGATTCATCATCTGGAGTATGGTAGGATACACCGTATATTATAGTTAACCAATGTCGGTTAGGATAGGGTAGAGAAATTTTCTTAGCCCTTTAACAACCGTAATCCGTTTTTTGAACGGTTATCTTGAGATAATATTTTTTTTAGGTCTACATTCTCCCAACTACATGTAGTGTTCGGTATAAATTCACCTGATTCGATTAGGTGGCACAAAATATTGTTTCATTTTTCCTTCTGATGTTGGATCAGTTGTACTGCTTTGACTTGTCTTGGAAAACTAGTCTACCGGATTTGTATAGAATGTTCGTGTCAAAATACTTAGTTTATTGTACGTAGATCTCAATTACGTTATTCGGACATATGCCTTTACTAGATGCTTATTCCCACATGTCTTACTCTATTAGATATAAGTTAAACGTTTGAAGTTTGTACAATTTAAATTATTGCTCGATTCAGGGGTTAAGATATTTCGTTGAAATTCAGAATATCTGACTTTTCTAGCTTTCACTCTATCCACTTGAGCAATATTACTGTATATTTGTGATGAAAGGGGCGCAGTCAGCAAAATCTATAATGTTGATCACGGTTATTAAAGGAGTATATGTATATATGATATTCATTCACCCAATTTGTTGCATTGGTAGAAAATATTGGTGTATTTTACGTCTTGATATTGGAGCTGGGTCCTGGTTTTGGTCGACTTGTTGAACCAGTCTATCGGATTTATATCTGTTAATGCAAAAAATCACTTCATTCGTACATTGTAACACTCAATTCTGTACATCGGTTCGCACAATTTGGTAGCTTCCAGACCATATAAGTCATGTTTTCACCTTTCCATAGGACAACAACTGTACCATCACCTCTAGCATATTTACTGATGGCTTGCATATTCTATAAGATTAATTCTTTTTATATATTATATGGATAATTTGTGCACATGTGTATCAGTATGTGCGTATGTGTAGAGTTCAAAACTATTATGTAAGCATGCCGCATATATCAGTGATGGTTATGGCTGTTAAAGCTTTAGCAATGAATTTACATGTATTTTGACAATTTGTATTAAACATTTTTACTGTTGGATTAGGATATTTTGTTCTAATTTTGAATTAGTTGCTCGATTTACGAGATGGTCAGTTTGATGCCATGTTACACTGTTTATTATCTAATATAGAGTATTGGTATAAGATTACCTAACTTGAATTTTTTCTTACCCATTTCGTATATTATGACTAATATTCACTTCATCCACTCTAACATTTTACGATAGATCTGATGTAATTGCCGCAGTCTACAGAATCTAGGATATAAATGAGGCCCAAGCTATTTACTTGGCGAGTTTCATATCGATATACAGTAAGGAAACGCAGATTTAAGATGATTGAATGAGATAGGTATAGTGATGTCGGAGGAGGGCCAAGGCAAATAGCAGGAGACAGGAAAAACATATAGGTTTATTATTGAATTGACTGTATGGGTGAGGACACTTCACTCTGGCTTATAATATATATTTCAAGAATCTTGAACGATGCCGCAGTTCTGATAGAAACAACTTAATTAAACACCGATAAAAATGGTCCGGGCCTTCCACATAATACTGCACCGATTTCACACAACCGTCGGGAAACCTGACCAGTTATAACGAGATAAAGGGGTGCCACCGCGACGGAACTCCCACACATCACTAGACCTACGAGGCACCGTTCGGAATTATTTATCACACTTATGAACCAGCTACGCGATACCTAAGGTACCCCAACAGCTGCCGTCCGAAGCTCTTGACGATCCATCACGCCTCATAGGAAGAATCACCACGGCGTCGCTCCCCGCCCCTGAAGAAAAGGCCCGCAGACCGATACAGGGGTCAAGCGTACTGCTCTTGCAGCTTTGCAGCGGATGTACCCTTGACGATGATGCAGCGGATGAATACGTATTGGTTGCAGCTCCCCTCCCGTTGCGTCCTGACGCTGGATATGTAGGGTCTTTCCCCCCCCCCACGGTTGAAGTCACAGCCCCTCTTGAAGGTGATGCTCCCGTGGATTTATACAGGTGACAGGGTACTGCGACTGCCCATGGCCGCACCACCAGGCCCTGGCCGAGGGGTCCCTAGCGGCACGGTGACCGCACTTCCTCAGTGTACTCCTTACTCAGTGCCTCCCCGCGTTCGCTGTCGCCCCTCTGGTTCATGGCCCAACTTTAAATCACCCAATCAGACCCAAGGCACCCACAATACTTTGATCTTATTGGTCGGACGTCATGACTTCGACTTGAAATACCACGCTCCCTTCCACACAATCAGAATAGTGTAGACTTGAAATTAAATTACACGGAAATTACTTAACAATACGCAGCAATGACAAGAAAAAATCAATGAATGCAAAATTGTAGCCATACACTTCCAGATACGTTAGTACCTATTCAATCTAACCTAACCAATAATTATGTTTTTTTTAATCAAGTTTGATGACTATGTATGGTATTTAGTCATTATTTTATGTGACAAACATCTAAAAAACACTTCACATGACTCTAGTTTACGTAGTTTTTCTTAATATCACACACCCTGTACACACATACACTTTTTACGCATATACAGAGTCGATGCCAGCATATGTGCTGGCACTGTGCCGGCATCGACCCTATATTTATGCATTTTACCGGTAAATGTGCCGGCACTGTGCCGGCACATGTGCTGGTATCGACAGTGTATTTATGCATTGTACCGGCACTGTGCGGCACATGTGCTGACATCGACCCTGTATATGCGAACAAAGTGTGTATGTGTGTACAGGGTATGTGGTATTAAAAAAAATACTTAAAATAGAACCATGTGGAGTGATTTGAGATGTACATCACGTAAAATAATGACAAAATACCATACATAGCCATCAAACTTTGATAAAAATACATAATTATTGGTTAGGTTAGATTGACTAAGAATTAAAGTATCTGGAAATGTATGGCTACCATTTTGTATTCATTTTTTTGCCATTGTTGTCGTACATTGATATAAAAATCCCTAATTATGTCACTTGGGCGTTATTTATACCCTAGATTTTGTTGACTGCGGCCATAACATCACAGATCTATAATAAAATGTTAGAGTGGGTGTGTGAGTGAATATTCGTCACAAGACACGAAGAGGATAAGAAAAAATTCAAGTTTAGTAATGTTATACCAATACCCTTTATTAAATAATAAACAATATAACATTACATCAAACGGATCATCTCTTAAATCGAGCAACAAATCCAACATTACAACATAATATCTTATTCCAACAAATTGAAAAATATACATGTAAGTTCATTGCTAACGCTTTAACAGGCATAACCATCACTGATATATGCGGCAAGCTTACATAATTGTTTTGAACTCTACAGTCTACTAACGTTCCATAAACTAACATTACGTGATACTACACATACGCACATACTGATACACATGTACACAATTTATCCATGTAACAAATAAAATGAATTAGTCTTATCGAAAAATGTAAGCCATCAGTAAATATGCTTCAGGTGGGGATCATTTTTTTGTCCTATGGAAAGGTGAAAACATGACTTATATGGCTTGGAAGCTACCAAATTGTGCGAACCGATATACATAATTGAGTGTTACAATGTACGAATGGAGTAATTTTTGCATTAACAGATAGAAATCCGATAGACTGGTTCAACAAGTCAACCAAAAACAAGACCCAGCTATAATATCCAGACGTAGAATACACCAATATTTTCTACCACCACAACAAATTGGACGAATGTATAACAAATAAACATATATTCCTATGACAACCGTGATAAATATTATAGATTTTGTTGACAGCGCCCTTTTCATAACAGATCTACAGTGAAGATGCTCGAGTGGATATAGAGAATGCTACAATAAGTCCGATATTCTGAATTTCAACGAAATCTCATAATAACACCTCAATCAACCTACAATTTTAACTGTACAAACTACAAACGGTTAACATATATTTATAAAAGTAAGACGTGTGGAAATAAGCATCTAGTAAAGGCATGCGTCCGAATAGCATAATTGAGGTCTACAATAAACCTATGGAATATTTTAACACTTAACACGCTATACAAATCCGGAAGACTAGTTCTACAAGACAAGTCAAAACAGTACCACAGATCCAACAACAGTAGGTAATAAAAAGACCAATATTTTGTGCCACTACATCCAATCAAGGTAATTTATACCCAACACTACATGAAATTAGGAGAATGTAAACCTAAGAAAGATATATTCCTATGATAACCGTTCTTAACGAATAACGGTAATGAAAGGGCTAAGGAACTTTTTTCTACCCTACCCTAACCGACATTGATCAACTATGATATACGGTGTATCCTACCATACTCCTGATGATGAATCCTACACCAATATGGAAGGTGTATGGTCAATCAATACGTGATGCCGATGAATATTACTAATTTTGTAATTGGTAAAAAATATATAAATAATCCTATATTTTAACTCTTGACGTGATTTGAAGCAGGACGAAGATGGTATACTAACATATAAGCCACACCAAAATCTCTGTCAGTAAAACAAACACCGAGGTCATGCATAATAATGTAATAACACTACGATACTCCTTCAATCTGAAATAGATTCTTAAACCTTACTGATGCTATGCCTCTATAGTAGGAGAAATCAAAGCTCACTGTGTCATATCAACAAACTCTACAATGCTTTATTAGGTCACGTCTCAGCAAGCTACCCCTGATTTATAACAAATTTTAGAGGCGATAGCCAGACATCGTACAATTTCTCAGACATACCATGCATCTGTTTAGTCCATCATCTCTGAATAGCAAAGACACATGCTGGACATAACCAAAAACCCATACACAGGCACAGTTGTGAAAAATGGGCCTGACACGAGTCATAAAGAGTTGGCCATAAAATCTGGGCTTCTGTTCGCTGACGACTCACGTAAATCACTACAGCGACCCGCAGCTTGTCGCATAACCTCTCTAGCAAACCCATGGATCCTAGGACCAACATCCACATAATCTTACAAAATCTCGTTGAACTTGGACGAACTCCATATGACCACCTGAGAGAGTAAACCGCCTAAACAGCAGGACCAATTCATCCAGTAAATAGTCTTTTAAAACGTTAAACTACACACCTGCTAGGGTTTAATGACAAAATTCCGCAAAGATGTAGTACGGATTTACACCTCGTAAACATATATTCCTATGATAACCGTGGAAAAATCATACAACAATAATAAAATAACTACGTTATTCTTTACTCTGTCGTAAGCAAGATGGAAAAAAATTGTATTACACAAGGGTATCCGTCATAGTAAATCGGTCTACTTATACATATAAAGATAAACGCAACAAGCTTTTGTCTAGGGGACTCTCTAACTCCTCCAAAATATTGAAGAATGGTCTTACAATAAATATACAATAGACTGACAACAGGACCAAGTTTGTAACAAATCGAATCTTCTATATCTATATTTTTTCCACTTCTTTGTAACAAAACAAAACATATGCATAAAAACAATAAAATGATACCACATCTAACTAAATTACATCGGAAAAATAATGTTCTACATTGCAGATACAAACGTAATATATCGTAATATTCCTATAATCGTATAAAATATCAAATACGTTGCATTGAAGATGGAAACTCTACAGAGAACATACAAAACTGAAAACCTAGAGTAAATGATATGGAGTACTTCTACACGAACACGCAATAGTATATATAAATCTGCTGAAAAATTTTCTCAATGGCAGACCAAAGCAGGGGAAAAAACGAAACCTCTTTAACTTAAGTATCAACGGCCTAATCGTAACAGAACCTCATATATACATAAAAATACCAAAATGATGCAACAACAGACCAATTATGCCTGAAATATTGTGCTACATGCAAGATGCAAATCTGGAATATCCTAAAATTCCTAAAACTGTATGAAATACCTATTCAAAATTCCAAAAACAATACAAATTTCAAAATTTATCAACCGTTCATTACTATGTATACATACCACAAGATAATAACTTACAAAAAAATCATATCGTTTAAGTAAGCTCTAAGTACTCTTTCTGAGGGCGGCATCCGACCGATACTCGCTCTACAAAAATCGAGATAAGACTGCCCAAATATGCTACAGCCGCTTGATAACGGTCCATTTAGAACATGCGGATACATGGTGTCACCAATTTATCCGATTCAAAACTGGATAGTGCGTTCTGGAGTAGACAGATTCTCGTAAAGAAGCTGGTACATCCCCAGAAATATATACATCGACCCGCCAACTGCCAAACTATCATACCATACTATTCCTATACATATTAAATACGTATGAAATAAACAGATGCAAAACACAAAATGTTGCTCAAATCCAACCATCAGGCTGGTACCAAGCAAGCCTGAACGCACGCTAAGGCTGCAAATCGAGCTATAGAACATACGTACCATACATTCCTATAACCAATGTATACAATTTAATGATAAACGAACAAAACACACAAAATATCCCAATCCATCTGCTAGGACCCACCAACCGACCACCCAATGAATCAATTATACCCCCAACTAGATAAGAATACAAACATAATATACACAGAAAAAAAAATTATAATCCAGACATTAATATATAATGATACAGACTCAATAATGGCAAAATGATGCCAAATCAGCCGTGGAAAATTACAAGATAAAGAACAGCTAAGAGCAACCTCACCTGACAAAAATTCCAGAAGCGTACTGAACATTCGTCTGGGGCCACTACATCAACCCCTCTAAAATGTGACGTAGCATATTCTTACCAGCAACGAAAGAAATACATGTTTAATGAAGAAGTATTATATGAGCAGGTATACCCAAAACATTGGTCTAAAGGATACAAAATTATATAAACATACTATGAATAATAAAAAGATACCCCTTCAAACCACGAACGAATCCCAAGTCCACGCAGTAGAGAACCGAATGAGTCAAATATACCCTATTTTTAATGAAATAATGTTATTAACATGTAATAAAAACACATAATATATAGTCAAGCCAAATATGAAAATATATTGTAAACAATATAAAGATGACCTTCAAAAACATAAAGATTCCCAATCAACAAGAGAGATTCATTCGGGTGAATAATGGGGTGCGGAAAGGGGGGGCCCTTTCCGCACCCCATTATTCACCCGCCATTATTCACCCGAATGACTCCGCCCACATTCGCTCCGGCCCCGCCCACACCAAAACCGGTTCCGACCTCGCCCGCCTGACTCCGGCCAACCCCCTCCTCAGACTATTTATTCGTATCTAATTCCTTCACATTTGCGTTCTTGTACCCCTTATATCTACTCATACCATGAAGTTGTTTCCTCCTCCATGCTTGACTGATTATTTGAAAGGCACAGCGTCACCGACAATGCTTCAAAAAGAGCAGAGGAGCTGATAGCAGACCCAACCAAATTTAATTTCCTCACGTCGCTGAAACGGGATCTCTCAATAAAATATCGCATCCCTCGAAAAATTCCCGCTCCTTGGGCCGATCTTTTTCAAATACTGGTCAGGCGGGAAATTAAATGTTTTATTTCCATTATTCAATTGCGCGGCATCACACTGTTTGATCTAACCAAATCTCTAAACATGGCAGAAAGAGTCGTCTCAAAGTCTTCAATTGAACCATTAACGTTCGAGGTTCAGGAGACATTCGCGTGTTGGGGCATGACTGCTGAGTCAGTACAGCAAGAGCAATAATTATACGGTTCTAACCGGCTGAGGAGAGTGTTATCAGATGATTTCAAAAAAAATCTAGACTCTTCCTGAAAAAAATACTAACGACTTCGTCTGCAAGACACAGTTTAGGGTTTATATCTTACTCCTAAATATAATCATTCGAAAACGTGTAATGCAATGAATACATAAATGTCACTGGAAAGTTTTGAAGAACTACTCGCCATAGCTTTGGAATCATTTGAATGTAATAAAATGTTTCTCTCATGCTCTGTATTCTTTATTATTATATGATAATAAATCCACATGATATTCACTTACGCGCAGAGACTTTATATTTTTAATGATAACATTACTTTTTTTTTACTTCAATTGAACTCTTTCAGAGCGGTCCCAGGGCTAGACTCGCTCTGTTCCTGTCGTGCTTTGAATGGCTCCCTTTACGACTCGTGATGGACCGTTTCCCTACGCTCAGCCGCTGGGCTTTTAGTGAGAATGACCATTATAGACTTCCGTCCTTTTAAATTGAAACAAATCGTCTCTGATACTGACTGGCCTATTTTTACCCGCGCCAATCATTAAAGTACTCTCGGTCGGTCATTCGGTCTAAGCATACAGTCTTAATACAAACGGGAAAAGAACTGTTCTAATGTCTAAGTGAGTTAACGCGATATTATCACCGTATGTCGAATTGTATTTTCATTCATTTCATCCACCCGAGTGCGATAAAAAACGTTATAAATTCTGCTCACTGGCCTTATTGTGGTTAAGCGGTCGCATGGACTATCAATACTTGGAGGTAGACTGTCAGCAGCGCTGTTAAATGAATGGGATGAAGGGCAAATTTGGACAGTTCGTCGGTGATTGACGATGTTGCTAGGCTTTAAATCGTCGAATTGGGATGCTCATTATATTTATTTCATTTGTGTTGATTACTTGGGATCCGAGATTCATTTATACAAGATGTTTCGGAGTTCTCTGAACGAACTCTAATCTATGGCAGGCTTAAGTAAAGTAAGCGCATTTAAATATGGAGGCGCATCCGGAAATGCTTTGTTAAAAAGTTACGAAGGCTTTGAATCTAAAAGGTACTTATGAATTAAGACCCTTCTGTAAAAAGTTTCAATGAAGTACGACCCATCTGTAAAAAGTTCGAATGAAGTACGACCAACCTCTTGACATGACGCTCCTAGATTTCTATATGTTGGGACACGGTAAGAGTTTGATGTACGAAACACCAGTTCCGTCCAAACAGACGTTGAGGCTCTGGTGGAAATGAGACCCAAAACAATCAATCAACAAGATCTCATCGACAGGATTATGGACGCCTCTGCAAAATCCTGATGTCTTCGGACGAGTTCGGCATTTGTTGAGCGAAATTTCGGTCGAACATCTACTGCAAATATGTAACCTAACTTTCAACTCTGTATTGATCGTCCTAATAAAAAACTTGTTCTGACTTTGATTTTTTTTCCCACTGACACGCTGCAACTTGAGTCTTCGTAACTTTTTAACTAATCATTTTCGGACGCGCCCCAAGAGTAAAATGAGCATGTTTACCTAACCCAACCTTGAATGAAAGTTTGTTCAACCATTCTAATACACATGGTACTATCAGAGCAATGAGCGCGTTCTTTTCGCTTTTAGAATCCATCATTTCTGAAATTAGATTTACGTATTTATGTACCTATGTGTATACTTACAGCGGTTTCCTCCAACGTACGAGAGTAATCAGCGAATACGTGAAAACGTAGAATCTCAATGACGAGACAATTGAGTCAAAATGTAAGAATTGGTTGACTCGTGTCTTAGAGGGACACGAGTCAACCACTCGGACAGTCCTTACGTGTAAACGTATCATTTTCATGCTGCAATTACGTACAAAGTATGTATGTATGTATGTATAGACATACAGCCGTTTCCCCCGAGTTAGGGGGGTGGCTAAGTTAGGCAGACACAGAGGGGGGAGGCGCCCAATCTCCCCGCCACAAGACCGCCGTGTCCCTGCCGAGGCTCGAACTCGCGATATGCAGCACCAGAGGCTGACACTGCAGTCGGATACGCTAACCACTCGGCCACAGCGTACTCTCAAAGTACGCCGGTATATTTACTTTTTTATGTTTGTGTTCAAATGAAATTTTGTGTCTCAGATGTTGAATGCCCCAATTATTTATTATAACATTTTCTGCAGAGATCTTGAAACTATTGATGAGAAAACGTTACAGGTCATGCCGGAAATCGTGTTGTTTTGAGAGTATAAAAGCTCTAATCTCTATCAAAGCGTATCTTGAAAATAAATTATTTCAGTTAGCCCACAGAACATCTGCCAAACATGAACATGTAAAAAAGTTTCAGTAAAGTATAGAGGATATGAGTGTGGTGCACTGCTTTTTCCTCGACTGCAATGAGCGAATATTTGAATTTGCTAAATTTTATAATGTAATATAATGTTTTATAATGTATGTAGTTTCCCGAATAATTAATAGCGTCCCGTTCTTTGGCCTTTCAGGCCCAAAGAAGGCTTTCAGTCGTTGAATGAGGCCGTCGCTTGTCCGTCTGTCCCACCTCGAATATGCTAAGGCTCCGTTCAGTCGTTGAATGAGGTCGTCGGATGTCCGTCTGTCCACCTCGAATATGCTAAGGCTCCGTTCAGTCGTTGAATGAGGTCGTCGGATGTCCGTCCGTCCCACCTCATATATGCTAAGGCTCCGTTCAATCGTTGAATGAGGTCGTCGCATGTCCGTCTGTCCCACCTCAAATATGCTAAGGCTCCGTCCGCTGAGCTCGTATTCTGCAGGTGCTGCTCTTCACGCCTTATTAGGGAGAGGGGTTTTAACATGCTAAGGATTCGCCAATAATCCATGGATTTTAGCGCTTTTTGTGTTGAATGAGAGACTACCACCAGATACCACCGACTACCACCACCAGACTACCACCACCAGATACCACCGAGCTCTAAACTTGTCTCTTTCGTGCCTCATTTTCGATACGGCTGATGGGACGCCCACATTTTCAGGATGCTCTGCATACCAATTACGAGAGGTTCCGGAATGCTGATGCTTCGCCAGGACTGCATGGATTGCGACGCTCTGATTCAAGGACCGCATTAGCAGAGTTTTACGTCGCTGTTCGGGAATCGTCTAATTTTTCCAAAATCATATTCTGATGTCGTTCAGATGTTAGAGCAACGTAGTCAGAGATCCACGTAAGGGCTTGTGTTTTTCTTGATGATTGAGTTCTAATCCTGGCATGTAGTTTTCAATGGCAAGACCGTGTGGCTTGGTGCCACTCAACATGGGATTCTGCTCGGACAAGGGCTCGCGGTTGTGCTCGCGCAGTCTGAGAACAAAATCCTTCGTGCAGTTCATTTTTAACACTTAGAAAGATTCGAAGTCGTACAATCTCCCATCACAATAATCTCATCCCTAATTTGTCGTCTTAGTGACATCTTTTTGCACAAGAAGGGATGAATGACTTTTCTATGAATATTAATTCCAGAGTCTGGCCTAGCGTCGGTTACCGCAGACAGCAAAAATGCCGCTGCCCTGTTGTGTGACTCGTGTTGCATTGAGGCAATGGGTATTGTGTACCGCAGGGGAATGTCAATGCCTTCTCAGATTACATATGAATTTATTTTAATAACACAAAAATGTGTTCATTTTCGGACTTGACATTGGTAGGATACGTTCACAATGCATGCAAACGGCATTCATGCGTACAACATGTTTAGCGAACGAGCTTATTGCCAGTGTCATGGTAGGACAAGTGACCTCTATTGAAAGATAGACATCTGTGCAGTGGTGGTGACCAGGACGAGTACTATCAATTGACCCCATCAGGTTCACCACTCCCCCTCATCAAGAGAAAACCAGTGTTACACCCCTAACCATTCAATGTTCCGCGTGTAAGCTGTTAAACTACGGAAACTTCTTGAACAATGAATCAAATAATGTAACCTGAAATATTTGATAAGTATAGATTTATAAATATCACATATCAGTCTTTGTTCTTGACGTATGATGTTATATTAATTAAAAGAGTCATAATTGTCTCATTATCTCCATACAATGTAAATTTTTGGACCATACTATGCCCCTTCTCAGTAACACTAAATCTAAACTTAAAAAATATAAATATATCACCAGGTGAAATCTCCAAATCTAAGCCCCACAACCAATAATCAATAACCTGGCATCCCATAAATCTAACTAATTAACCAGGTGCCGAACAATAAGTAGTTCAGAGATGGTCAATTATTCAGAAGTGCAGTAACATTCAAATAAGATATCTCGAGCGACTAAATCTAGCCACACACTCCTGGCGTAGTATTCATCGTGGGCAACTTTTTGATCAGTTCCACTGGTAGTCTATTGTTTTGAATATGGCCTTGAACACAACTCCGACTGAATCCAAATTTATGCTGCGGTAGGTATCACCTGAATTATAAAATATTGCACTACTCGTTTTGGCAAACCAAGCCTAGCATTTCTGCTCTTCAACATGAATAGACAGGTCTTTCCGTCTCACCTGCTTAAACAAGTTTGCTGTGAACGTGTCTGTGTTGAGGTTGCGCGACTAATAACGACGCCAAACGACGAGCTCCTCGTCGACTTTTTTTATAAAATTAGTTTCAAAGTACACAGGAGCTTGGCCTACGCTCGTCTACATCATTATCTTCGACCCCATCGAGAATCAAACCCGGGACAGCCGCATAGCATAAACCGAGTGCTGTACTCAGAGCAACCAAGACTGTGTTCCTAGTTGGTCTATGACCAACGAGGAACACAAAAGCAGATCAAGCCGTGTACTAGACTGCGTGAGTACATCAACATCCCCGCAGCTCCATGGAAATGGTAGGCATTGAGTTCGATCTCGATGGGGTCGATTATATTCATCGCTGTAAGCGTATGCAGAGCTCATCTCATTTGATGTGTTGCAGCATCGTTAATGCCAGCCTCGAATTAAACGCTTAGCCAAGCACACTGTTTATTACACAGATTGACCGAGTAATGTGTGCCTCGTTGGTTATATACCGGGTTCAGAAGAACACAGTCTAGTGCAAAGCCATTTACAGTCACGGGTCCACCGATGCATCTTCCTTCAGTATTAAAATGTACCACTCAGCTGCTTGCCCATCGGAAGATATTAGCAGGATAAAACATCTCCGTACGTGTAAAAATATGTAAGCAGCTGTAAAACTTGGTAGCAAGTGTATACCGTACCATCACAACATGGGAGGTACTAAACTAGAAGCACTCACATCTTCAAACCTCCCTCATTGCGTTACTGAGTACCTATTAGCTGCCGTGGCATAGGGCATCTTCAAACCTCCCTCATTGCGTTACTGAGTACCTATTAGCTGCCGTGGCATAGGGCATCTTCAAACCTCCCTCATTGCGTTACTGAGTACCTATTAGCTGCCGTGGCATAGGGCATCTTCAAACCTCCCTCATTGCGTTACTGAGTACCTATT
>SDVV010000294.1:0-34081 GCA_016164225.1 Gammarus roeselii | reverse complement strand
CTTAACTGTATATAATACTCATCTTTTATTTAAATTACACAATAGATGCCTCAACGACCAAGATCTTAACGCATATCCAACTGATATCACAACTTCAACACAGAACCTTCCCAACATTGCCAATCCTCAGTAACAGGTCAAAACCTCACAGTACTACTGGCAGGTGTATGTGATTACCTCACCTGCTAAATCTTTGGAGCAGGTTGATTCAATACCCTGGGATGAGGCACTTCAATTGCATATTCACTGCATTTCATATCAGATTAGAGTGCCAAGGCCATCCAGCACAATGAAGTCAATGTCACTTCACTATCAAAAACACTTTCCTTACTCTAAAATAAAAATTAGAAAATTAGAGCACAATGAAAATCAAAATTAGCACTGTATGAGAGACAAATAAATTATTAATATACACATGATTATTCACAAGTAGGATTTTTACCCTACTACAAACGGATGCCGTATAAAGAAGGCTGATGTTGAGGGAGGGAAAATTGTTTGTGAATGGTCGAGTTTTGAAAAGGCCCTGATGCTCTTTCCTGCCAATCGCATCTTGTTTTCCCGCCTTTGGCATCATGTTGTTACGGGATGGACATGGGTGGGGAGGGCCCAGAGTTAACCTAACCGCCTCAAAATTTCCATCTCCATCCAAGAAAATCCCACTAGAATTGATGGCATACTTAACCATGTTACTGTAGCATCATTCACCTGAATTGCCAGGTCCCTTGAGATGCAACCCAGTACAATGAAAGTACATTGTTCCAGACGCAGCTACGGAAAGCAAGTAGTGATCCCACGTTGAGCTCACATGTATTTCACATATAATATGCCTCCAAAATCATTCAATAATGCAATTACGTATGAAGCATATAAAATGATATAATGAAGAGAAAGGTAACAATAATATTGTTGCTCAGGTTAGTAGTGATGCAGGTTTCTCAATGACTTGAACATATCCCCACAAAAAATATTGAACGTACAAACATTAAGGCAAACGTACAAATAATTTTCACCATTTCGGTGACATTTCAGGGCTGCTACTTGGTCACTTTTTTCCCTTGAAGTCACTTTTCTTTGATGTGCTGCTATTTGTCCCTTATTTCATGAAAGAGTCACTAAAGGTCACTTTTCCAATCCAATAAAAAGGTTGGCGACGACTGAAGCGCGCGATGATTTTGTGATGCAGTAAATGATCACTTGAATCAAAGCTTGCAATTAAAGGACGAGTGCAATCAAGGTAGCAATGAACATAGACAGTAAATGTGTGATGGTTTTGTGAAAGGTGTCAATAAATTGCAGGAAAGCAAACAGAAAATTGAATCACAGAAGAAGAAACTAGACAAAAAACGAAATTAATCATCACAAATTATTTCTAGAAAAGTCGACTATGTAAACATTGACAATTAGTGGTGCCATGAACAGTGGACACAAGTAATGTAATACAACTTGGTCAATGTTCCCAGCATTGTTTTTTATCAGATCGCATTTCAAGTATGCGTTTTCTTTGTTAAATGGGGTGAATGGATGATTATTTATTTTTCATTTTAAAGATCATTCAAACTTTATTTTGGTATTTTATCCTTTCTTATTTTGTGGGCTCTATTATTTATTTGTACCCTTTTTCATGGTGATCAATTTTGGATTAGTTATATAATTATGTATTGTTAGACGCCCGCAGTGGCCCTAGGTGGATTATGCGGTGTGTTAGTTAGTCTAGTCCAACCTATGATGGGAGAATTCGCGCTCTCCCGGGCGCCTAATAAATGTCCGAACACAGCTAGGTGTTTTGATGGCTTAATGGTGAAATAATGTTGATGTTGACCTTGAAGAGTGAAAGTCTTGAATGGCACTGCGTGGAGGGGACGAGGCGAGTCGAGTCAGTTTCAGGCAAATGGAGACGAGTCGACTGGCGAGGCGACGAGTCAAGATGAACCGAGGCTGGTTGAGACTACGTGACCCAGGAATGGGGTCGTGGGACCCGCGGGGCTCTTGGGACCTGGGGGTTTCGGGAACCCGGGGACTTGGAAGCCTAGGAGGATTTGGGGGACCCACTTGGATCCTTCTGGGGGCTCTTAGGGACACCCTTGATACCCTTTGGGACCCCTTGAAAAACCTTTGGACCTCCTCGAGGCCCCTCTGAACCCTGGGACCCCTGCTTCTCCCTCCCCAGGCTGTAAAACACATACACAGAAAATTGTATATATATATGTGAAATGCTTGAGTTAAACAATTAATTATTACAGTCCGCTAATAACTGGCACAGAGGGAGAGGGTCGTGTTGAGGCTGGTCGTCGAGGCGGTTGAGGCAACTCGAGTTGGTCGCAATGAGCCAAGACTGGCCGAAATTATTAGAGACAAGCCAAGATGAGCTGAGATCAGGGATTCAGGGAGCTTGGAGGACCCGTGGGACTTGTGTTACCCTCCGGGTTTTGTATGGCTCTTTTGGGACTCAAGGTACCTCTGCCATCCCACTCCTACCCTAAAATGCTTGAGAAAAAATTTGTTATTACAGTCCACATGATAACTAGCACAGAGGGGAGAGCCACGTTGAGGCTGGTCAAGGTGCCTTGAGATCAGTCGAAACATGTCGAGTCGAGGCGAGTCGAGCCAAAACTGGCCAAAATGATTCAAGACAAGTCGAGATGAGCTGAGTTTGGGGTGGATGGATGATTATTCAGTTCATAAATCATTAACCCTTCATTTTAGTATTTTATTATTTCTTCTGGCTTGGGCTCTATTATTTTTCTCTGCCCTTTTTTCATGGTGATAAATTTTGCATTGGTTATTATTATTATATGTATTGTGGATGGTTGAGACAATGTGACCCAGGGAGGAGAGGCACTTGTGTTGGATTTGGAGGGGTTCCACTTGGACCTTTCTGGGGCCCTTTGGGATACCCTTCATGACCCTTGTGAGAAAATGGGGGATTCGTTAGAGGCCCCTCTGAATCCTGGAACCTCTGGTCCCTCCTCCCAGTGCTATATATGTGAGATGCTTGAGTAGAACAATTGACCATAACTGTCTCCACGGATTACTGGCGTAGAGGGCGAGTGTTGCGGTGGGGCTTGTCGAGGTGCGTCAAGATCAGTCCAAACATGTTGAGGCAAGTCGAGTTGGTCGCGACGAGCCAAAACTGGCCGAAATTATTCAAGACAAGCCAAGACGAGGGGTCTCATGGGACCCAGGGAAGACCCGAGTGACTTGGGTTACCCTCCCGGATTCATCGGGTTCTTTCAGGACCCAGGCGATCACTGCCCCCCTTCCACCCTATCCCCTTAAGCAATAAGTGCAATGATAAAAATCTGAGCAGTTTTTAGCCCATGATGAACCTGCCCTTTCTTTCCTCTTCACGTTTCACAATTATGTCATAGAAGATAATTCTTGTATACTTCTGCCAGAGCTTCTGTTTGTTATTCTGTGAATGAGCGTTTTTTTCAGTCGTGCTCGCTCGCACGTGTGCGGACCATATGTAATGTCTATGGTTCAACTTTGCCGCGTAACTATAAGCCTTGTGATGCGTTGCGGTTGGAGATGATCTGAATGGTGAGGCCGTGGACCTTGTACCAATTTTGGGAATACTACCTGTGCGCACTGACGTGCGTACATATTACTTATTGAGGTTCTGAGGGGGTGGAGGTGGGTATTCGTTTTGTCTGAGTCTCTATCTTCCTGAAAAATTATGGGTAATGTATCTAAACTAGGCCGCGTAGTTGCAAACATTGTTTTGCTCTGCTGCGGGAGCTGATTTTGTCCATGTAGCCGTAAACCTTGTACCAGACTCAAGGATGCTGCCTGTACGCACTAGCGTGCGTACATATTTCTCTTGAAGTGCTAAATGATTGGAGGCATGTAGCCTTGGACCTTGTACCAATTCCCACAATACTATCATAGTGGTTGGAGGCGGGGTTTTGATTCGTTTTGTTGGCATCTTCAGATTTCCTTGAAACATAAAATGTACATTTACTGAACTAGACCGCGTAGCTGTGAACTTCGTTTTGCGTTGCTGTCAGAGCTTGCTTTGTCCGTGTAGCCGTAAACTTTGTACCAATCTCGACGAAGCTACCTGTACGCACTAGCGCGCATACATATTACTCATGAAGTTCTAAATGATTGGAAACAGAGGTCCGTTTTGTCTAAACGGTATTCTTGTGCGCATCAGCATGTGTCTGACACGACTAAAATGTTCAAATAGTGTAGCTTTGACAACGTTGTTTCTCTTGCACACAAGAGGTGTGCAAGCCTATTGGAATCCATGATCATTGAGCTCTACGGGGGAGTCTATTATGACTCATGTTGAGGCTCTGGTGGAAATGAGGCCAAGATCAAATCAAATGAGCTGAGACGAGGGGTCTTGGGAGCTCAGGAAGACTCGGAGGACTTGAGTTACCCTCTGGGATTCATTGGTCTGTAACCCAGCATTTGATCCAGTTATTAAGCTCAACTTGGATACCAATGCTGTGTAGTTAACTAACTAAGCTCTGGTGAGGGACTTAATCAAAGTCCCTTTGAAAGTCAAGGCAAATGATATCAATTGCAAATTTTATGGTGAATTCCAATTATATTCCTGGTAAATAGTAGCAGGTTTGTGAAACAGGAACAATGGTTTCTAAAGCTATGATAAAAGTCACCAATCAACTTGTTTGATTCTAAGAACTCAGTAATTTTATCCATTATCAAACTTTCCATTGATTTACCAATGACTGAGGTGGGACTAAATGGTTTATAATTGCCGGGATACTTTGTCTTCTTTTTTAAAAATTGGAGTGACGTTGGCATCTATCCATTAAGAGGGGCAAGTGCCATTTGTGAGAGATTGAATGAAAATTGTAGGAGATCATTTCCAACATTCTTCACAATGGAAACTGTAATTGTGTATACTATTTTTTGGGCATCAAGACTGGCTGGGTGACGAATGCCGGCTGCAGTTTGAAATGGAGGAGATAGGCATGTCTTGGGACCCGTCCTCTCAAATCTTCATGCCCTTGATACAAACACTTGTTACACTTTACAAGTACTGCTTCCCTCACACATTTTTATATGCCGTACTATACATTAGACATGTTGAATTTATTAGATAACTTTACGATGTGACTCACCTCTATCATGGCGTCTTGTCGATGCTAGTCATGGCGCTTCTAGAATCGTCGATACACTCACTGTCACCATGTTGCTGTTGATGCCTAGGATTTAAATTATATTCTATGTGGCCCTGCGTTGTAACCACTTTGAGATTTAGTTCACAGTCGAAATGAGTGGAAGTGCAATTATGAGGTTAGGAAAGAATTGGTCATGTGAACAATCTATGTTTAAGAAAAAAGTCAATGGATATGAAAATCTGTAGAGTAAATTGGTTGGTTTCAGGTTGTACAACTATTGGCTGAGTTCACTAGGTAATAATTTAGAATCCAGTCCAGTAAACCAAATGACACCGCAAACAAACTTAATTTGACAAAACACTAAATTTCGGAGCACATGTATAGGATGTAAGGAGCTGTAAGGAAATGAGAATAACCAAATACTCAGATTAACAACCAGTTCATGGTCAGCTGAAGTGCTTCTTTTGATGTTCCCAGGAGGAGTAATGAATTGTAGATTATTTAAAATTACTTAACTAGAATTTAGAGTAATCTTATTTATCATGCCAGAACACCCCAGAAAGCAAGCAAATAAAAACAAAAATTATGAAGGAAGTCAAGAATGTAAATAGCTTATTATTTAGCAAAGCCTGACTAATGCTTATGAAAATGAAAGCAAGCAAATGAGGAAATTAAATACCAAAAAAGTCAAGTAGGGATGACAAAGGAAGACTTTATATCAATGGCCTATCAATGAACCAAGCAAAACCTGAATGAGCAAAAGCACTGAATCAAGTAAAAACAGTAACAAAACAGACAATCAAGAATAAGCAAATATGAGCTTTAATGCAGGAATGAATCATTCATCAGTTTTGACTTTCTGCAAAGTAAATTTTTAACCAAATATATTGAAGCACAAAGAACAATCAAATAATAAGACAGAAACCATAACATTAAACATGCTTAGTCATGTTTATCCTAACCTAAATCAATGTAATACTTACAAACCAAATGCATCCCTGCAGTGACCATAATACAGGCTTAGTATGAAGGCAGCTTCAGTAGTTGGTAAATTGACAAGCATAACCACTTGATCTGAACACTGGTCATTGGTGAAAGTTTGGCAACCAATGACTGCAAAGAACAGATCTAACCATGTGCACTCAGTTCATAGTTTATATATATATTTATCAACTTGAATGAGGATCAACCTGGGCAACCAATGCATTGGCAAAAGGACAGGTTGACCAGGGCAGCTGATAGCTTGGTGGTACTGTGGCGCTCGTGGGTGGGACAACCCGTGTCCACTTTGAATTAACTTTACGGCTCAATTTATTGGAAGCGCAAATATATCTTAATTTACAGGGTTATGAAAGATTTAGTCTCCAGTAGAACTAAATATATATACTAAATGAACATATGACAATTGAAAAACTAAATGATGGTTCACATAATGGATTAAATCGAGAACTTACTAGAGGATTAACTAAAGGAGTAACAAAAAGACTAAATAACAGAGTAAATAAAGGATTAAATAAAGGAGCATGGGTGAGGTAGTGGAGAACTGCAAGAGAATAAAAATAACAAGATGCAGATTAGCCACCATTGCTTTACCAAGCTGAAGTGCTTCCTTAAGGACCCTTGGGGGTAGTAATTAAATTCAAAATATTTAAAATAAATTTAGAATAATCTTATCGATCATGCCAGCAATTAAAACAGGAAAAGCAATCATTTAGAATAAGAAATCAAAGTGAAAAATCAATGTTAAACCAGAATTATGGCAAACCAGCAATAATTTAGAAAAGCATGCCAAAGGCTGATGAAATTAGGAAATGAATAATTGATTAAACAACAAAAGGGTAAGGAAGACTTGACAAATTGCAATAAAATTAACCAACATAGGAAACCTAGAATCAAAACTAAGCACAAAGCAATTGAATGATTAAATTACCAATCGGAAAGAAATAACAAGCAAACACAAATTGCTAATGGGAAATAATTATGTACACTCATAAGCAGACACTTGAACCAAAACATGCCCAAGCAGGTTAATCCTATTTAATATATGCTAATACTTACAGAGTAAATGCAGCCAAAACTTTCCCCAACACTCACCCAGTGCAGCATGCAACTATGCTTAACAAGCATTAAGTGAAGTAGGAAGCACAAGATGCAATAAGCCTTTAAAGAGTGGATTCAGTTAAAGACTTTCAAGTTAAAGAGCATTCAAGTTAACCGTGGTCTGCAAAGAACAGATACAATTCATTAACCAAGATTTTACATAATCTTGAGCATCAACCAGGGAAAATGATGCACCGGTAAGAGGATAAGCCAAGCAAGGGCAACTGATGGCTTATGATGTCCGTATATCACCCCCGGTAACATTGGGATACCCAGAGCAATCCATGGCAACAACATGGTGTTAGTTACTGACTACTTGTAAACTATATCTAATTCAATTGAGTCAAAGATATAAACAAGATTGAAGATTCAGCAGCTCCGTAACTGGTAAACTCATAGAATATCCTTGGGAACATTATGCACAACCTACCAAAGGCCCATTTAGAAACAGACTCACCCCTGCTGTGTCGCACAGTGCCTTCACCCTTCTGTTCAGAACGATGGCTTTGCTGTGTGTGCCTCTCTTGAGATTCTGAGGCGGGGGACAGGGCCAATGATGATGCCTTTGGTTCTTTTCTCCTTCACTGTATCTATTAGAGCCTTGGAGTTAGCCAAGCGGTTGAGTGCTATCCCAAGCCTTGCAACGATAATGCCAAAAATATGTACTTCTACCCCAGAACATCCAAAAACGGGAGAAAACACTTATTTGAACTTACTAACCATCAACATAGACTCATACCATAATTGAAAGATATTTCCATCCCATTATACTATACCATATTGAGCATTTTGATGATTCAATCACTTCTGCGCTATGTACTCCTTTGTATTGGGAAATACCTTGCTGTATACCTCATTTAGGCGGGGAAAATCAGGCAAGGATAAGTGACGGGAAACCAGGCTAATAGCTGAGAAGAAGGGGATGGGAGGAGGGGTCCTAAGACATGCCTCTCTCCACCACTTCAAACTGCAGCCAGCGTCCGTCACCCTGCCAGACTTGATGCCCAAAAAATACAGATACAGATACAGACACTAGGTTGCATCCCCCAGGAAGGGGGGTGGCCAACAACAAGGCGCACCTCACACCCTCATAGGCTCACACTCACACAACTTAGCCCTTTTGTGCTAAAGGGTCCAGCCGGTACCCCCTCAACACACACTCTGGGTCACGAGTGCAGTCCGAGGATCCATCGTCAGCAGCAGGGCCCAACAGTTTCACTAGCTTACCCCCGCCGCGTCATAATGACTGGATCCCCCCACCATGACCATCCCGACAGCGGGATGGCAAGGGCAGGAAAACACATCAGAGCAGCGTCAAAATCAAACATTCACAACCTTTCTCCACTCACGCCTGTTCAATACACGCTCTCATGCCACTTCCACATTCATGTCTCTCCTTCCCAACGCCTGCTTTACACCATCCATTCACCCAAACTTCAGTCTACCTCTAGGCCTGCGACCACTCGCCTCTGCATTCATCACCCTTTTCACCAATCTTTCTTCATCCATCCTCTCCATGTACCCAAACCATCTCAGCACACGCGAACCCACTCTGTCCTCCAACTTCTTCACCATCCCTGTTCTGATTCAAACCACGTCGTTGGTGATCTAATCTCTCAGCATTACTCCAGCCATGCTCCTCAGACATTCCATCTCGAAAACATTCAACTTTCTTCTCTCCTCTGCTCTCACCCCCAAAGCCTCAGCTCCGAAGAGCACTGTTGGGACAACAACACCCTCATACTTAAAACACTGAACTTCCTTCATGAGTTTTCCATTTAGGGTGACACCATTTTTGTTCGCATCCATAGTCCTTGAGCATCTCATTACTTTACTCTTACCCACGTTCACTTGAAGCTTCCTCCTCTCACACACTGAACCAAACTCAGACACTAACCTACATAGCTTCTCTTCTGAATCTGCAACCAGGGCGGTATCATCAACAAATAGCAACTGGCTCAACTGCCAACTCAGCTCATTTGCTTCCAACAGTTCCATCCATGACCCAGCACACTCGTGTTCACCTCCCTGACCACTCCATCCATATGAGGTTGAACAGCCAGGGAGACATCATGCAGCCTTGTTTCTGTCCCACTTTCACTGTGAACCAATCACTCACCTTGCTTCCCACTATGACCCATGTTCGGCTGTCAGCATAGAAACTCTGCACCGCTTTCAACAGATGTCCACCGACTCCATACAAACGCAACACCCTCCACAGCGCTTCCTTGTCAATCCTGTTGTATGCTTTCTCCAGATCCATGAAGGCCCAGGACACATCCTTTCCTTTGGCAAGGTACTTCTCACACCTGTCTCACTGCAAAAATCTGAACGGTACACCCTCTACCACTCCTAAAGTCACACTGTTCTTCTCCAAATGCGCAGTCCATACAGTCTCTAATCCATTTGATCAGCACTCTCCCGTACAACTTACCAACCACACATGATAGACTGATGCCTCTCAAGTTGCAGCATTCATTTGTATTGCCTTTGCCCTTATATAGCGGAACAATGCAGACACTGTGCCACTCACTTGGTACCACGCCTGCCGCAAAACACAAGTTCAGTAACCTAGCCAACCATTCGACCAATCGTTACTTCAACCTTCTTCAGGCGCTTGGTTGCAACGCCATCCAAACCAGGAGCTTTCCCTGCTTTCATCACCTCCACCGCCTCCTGCACCTCTTCCCTGGTAATGTCCGCAACAAGTCTTTCTTCCAAAAATGACATCCGAGCACCACCTCCCACAGCAACAATGTCAGCCTCTCTGTCATCCTCGTCATTCAACAACTCATCAAAATACCCGGCCCACCTCTTTTGTACATCACCACTTTCCAACAACAACTGGCTGTTTTCATCTTTCACCACTTCCTCCTTCCCAGTCTCTCCCTTGCTCACCCTCTTCACTTCTTTTGAGAACATCTTTTTGTTCTCCTCAAAATTCTTGCACAACAGTCTGCCCCACATGGCATCAGCGTCCCTTTTGGCTCCCCTCACCACCCGCTTCACCTCGTTTCTCCTCTCTTTGTAGCTTTCATAGGCCACCTCCAACTTCACCTGCAACCACTGCTCAAACGCTCCTCATTTCCGTACCACTGCTAGTTTGACCTCCTCGTTCCACCACTTGCAGCCTTTCCTTCTGCACCCGCCCACATGGTGCACACCACACACTTTCTTCCCACATCTCAGCAACGCATTCCTTAACGTCTCCCATTCTTCCTCCACATCTCTCAGGTCCTGTCCTCTCACGTTGTCATATTCTTCCTTCAACGCCTGCTGGAACTCCTCGGCTCTACTTTTCACATTCAGTCCACTCACATTCACTACCTTTCATTCTCCTCCCACTCGTTTGTTGCCCTCCAACTTCTGCTCCACTCATAATCTACCTTCCACCAGCAGATGGTCAGACACTCCTCCACCAGCAGATGGTCAGACACTCCTCCACCCTCCCCTCTCAAAACCCGCACATCCAACATCCTCCCCACCAGCCTTCTCGATTTCAGCTCAAAATCCCTCAGTTCTCTCTCCACCATTGCACCATGGGCCATCTTTACTCAGGGGTACTTGTGAATAACTCGCTTCTTGAACTAAATGTTCCCGACCACCAACTCCTGCTCCATACACAGACCTATCAGGTTATCTCCACTGTCATTTCTACCGGGAGCGTCATCCCTTCCTATCACATTCTCCACCACTACATCTCCAACTCTCACATTAAGGTCATCCAGTACAACTACATTGAAATGACCTCCAAAACACTCAATACACTCACTCAGGTCAGTCCAGAATTGCTCCCTCTCCTCTTCCCTCTCTATGCTGCCAGGTCCGTAAACACTCACAAATGCCCATCTTTCAACGCCTAACTTAACTTTCCCTCACATCAATCTTGAGGACACCTCCGTCCATTTGGTAGCGCTACTAGACAACCAATCACTCAATATCAAGACCACACCTTCTCATGCCCAACCTTCCTCCACACCAGACTTTCTTCCACTTACCACACCAAACTCACATTCGCCCTTACCTTTCAACTTTGTCTCACTCAGCGCCAATACATCAAACTTCCTCTTCACTAACATCTCACCAATCTCCCTCCTCTTGACCTCATTTGTACTACAGCCACGCACATTTAGCGACCCTAACAATAGGGTTCAGAGAAGCGTGCGCCTCTCCTCTGTCCGCTCGTCTTGCCGTCTTTGATGAAAGGTTTTACAGAGAACGGGACTCCTAGCCCCTTCGCTCCGCCCCTTTTAGTCGCCTTCTACGACACTCGGCTAGGAAGCCTTGACAGTCTTATCTAATCTACGACACGGCGGATACGGTAGCAAGATTCTAAAGCCCCGGCTGCACGGGTGGCCCAAAAAATAGTATACATAATTACAGTTTCCATTGTGAGGAATGTAGGAGCTGATCTCCTACACACTCCTACCAGGAGAAAGGGTATTGTAACTGAGTGACGATTCATTTTCTGGCTACTAGAGCTGCTGTTCTTCTGGGTCTAACAGCGTGTGACACACGTACAGCTGCTGTGTTTGAGCTGTCTCCCATGTCACGGGTGGCTAGTCAATTTTTGTTTCCTTGCCCATCGTCCGCATTGGGCTGGGGTGCCTGGCTTGGTACCGGCAACTCGGGAGGAACCTCCGAGAATTTTGTCGCTTGTACTTCCAATGGGCACCACCGCTCAGTCTGCCTCTAAGCACCACCGTGACCAGTCTGCCTCTAAGCACCACCGTGACCAGTCTGCCTCTAAGCAGTACCGCGACTTGTCTGCCTCTAAGCACTACCGCGACTTGTCTGCCTCTAAGCACCACCGCGACTTGTCTGCCTCTAAGCACCACCGCGACCAGTCTACCTCTAAGCTCCACCGCGACCTGACATGCTTCCCTAGCTCTTAGCAGAAAAAAAAAAGTGCTGAAAAAAAAATCATAAGTGAAAATTCTGTTGATATAAAGTACTATAGGAATGTCACACCGATGGCGTCATTTTTATTAGTAGCAGTGCAAGTATTAGTGATTGCTATTTGTGTTATTGTTGGTAGAATTGATTATAGTGTTGTCACAAAAATTTGATATATGATTTTTTTATACATACTAAGACCCCAGGGAGAAGTTATTAAGTGCACAGTGGCAACCATTGAAACCTAATTAAAATACCTTAAAAGCTACTGTTTGATATAAAATTACACCAATTGCAAATGAAGTCTTAATATACAACTATACTCATACCATCACCAAACAAAGTGTACAAATAGCAGCCTAGCTGGTGTATTGGAGCACTTGACTGCAGCAAAACGAACACAAGACTTCCTGGACTGATAACGAGGCAGGCCCAGCACAAACCTTTCTCCCTTCTCCTGCCCCCTCCACTCCCTCTGTCCAGACAACTTTACGACAGTGGCACGACACGAAAATGCGTCAAACATTTCTATGTTTCAGCTGCAATAAGACTTACTGTGCAATACATTTTATTGGTGATCCTAACATGGACAGGAACATGAAATGTATCCACTGTCTTGCAATGTATTGTATTGCAGCAGTGGCGAAATACATGGATTATGAACGTCACGTTGCAACGCTGTAGCAGACCATAAACATAATGCCGAGGCAGCTGGAAGAGCTGAAACTAAATTTGCCTGCATATACTGCTGGCAGGAGCACCAACCAGGCTCACCCACATTCTCCAGTGAACCCCTTCCCTCCACGCACACCGCCTCCTTCCTCACTGACTACCTTCCAAGCGGCCTCTCGTTGACCACCCCCTCCTTTCACCTCCTGTTGCCCACTCTTCTGACCTTCCGCTACCCACTCCCTCCTTTTACTTCCCGCTGCCTGCCCCCTCCTTTCTCAGTGAACATCAACCAAGCAACTCCTTGTCGACCCCTGCTACCTACTCCATCCCATGATCTGCGCGGACATGCTCTAAGCAACTTTAAACAGCTGATGAGTGGCCATAGCAAGTGGAGAAATGACAGCCAGCAGAGAAATGGGTGCATATGGGCCAGCAGCAGAAACAGTAAAGGAGGGAGACTGCGGCACTACACAAGGGAAAATCCAGTCCAAATTAAGAACTCTTACGACCCACTGAAGCAGGAAGAAATTGGTTCCGTATGCTTCCTCGTTGGGGAGAGTACAGTGGAGCACCAAAACAGGGAGTAGTGCTCTGTCGCCCTTGTGCCACTGTTCAAACCCTCACCAACCAAGTCAAAAAGCTGAGCACCAAAAAGGACGACCTCATCATGGTTCAAGTGGGTTTAGAGAACCTGCAAGTCAATATGACACACGAACTATTTTGTTCAGAAGCGCTTCTTGATTAATACAAAAACCTTATGAAAGCGATAAAAAATTAAACCAGCAACAATGGTATTATTTCCGGCATTTTGCCTATGATGGACGTTGAAAACAAGATTCGTGATTAAGTACATCAAGGACTATTAAGTACATCAAAGACTGAACCTGTATATGAAGGAAAACTTGATCACAGGAAGAGGACCGGGTAACGACGTCACCCAACAAACAAACGACCAAAATGAGCAAAATAGGGAGCAAGAATTCGTGCAGCTACCAAGACAAACAGCCAAGATAAAAACTGGGTCAGGCAGCAGAAGCATCTACGGTAGTGAATCGAGCTACTCTCGGCGCATCTCAACAATTGAAGACATGTTATCCATAACTGATAGGAGTGGAAAAATACAACTTCTACTGGGAAATGTACAGTCACTAATGCCTAAGATGGATCTTCTTCAAGCTATAGTGAAAGCAAACAAATATGACATGGTTGGAATCAACGAATCTGGTTGGACTCAAATGACCAGAATATCCAGGCAGAAATAGGACTTCAAGGACTCAGGACCTTCAGTGTACACAAACCTTTGCTGAGCAAGAGAGGTGGGTCAGTGCCCTATGTCAAAGAAACCTTTTGCCCAATACTTCACAGAGCAATGGCAACAACATCTCATGAGGTAATCCAGGTTAACATTATACCCTCTGATGGGATAATGGGATAATTGTACTAGTATACCGAAATCCAAGAAATGAAGTATGTGAAGAAGACGTTCTCTTTGACAAACTGGACAATATCATTTATTTGATCCAATGAGACTATTTTGATGGGGACTTCAACCTTCATGACATGAATTGGGCAACACTGGAAGCTTGCATTATGGGGCGGCAGGTTGATGCAACTCTCAATAATAACAACCTAAAGCAGTATGTGGAAGAGCCAACCAGAGGGCCTAAAGTCATGGACCTTGTTCTATCGACTGAAGAACAACTAGTTGAACTGGTAACAGTTATAGAAAAAATTTGTGATCACCATACTATTAAATGATTGCCATACTATCACAGCAAATGGAAAAATTCGAGAATCAGCAAGGTATAACTACATTTTTTGGAGAGCCAATTTTGATGGCTTGAAGGACAAAATCACAATTATTGACTTTGAGTACCAGTTTGATGGCAGGACTGCTAAAGAATGCTCTGCATATCTTCGGAAAAGGGTGGTGCAAGCATGCAAGCAATACATCCCGGAGAGAAAAGTACAGATAAACAATCCCTCTTGGCCAAATAATGAAGTTCAAGAAGCAATTGCTAGCAGAGTTCACTAAGGCAATCCAACACCGGAGTCAGAATGATCGCATGATCAGCGCCAAGAGAAAAGAAAAGAAAAAGTTGTTAAATCAGCTAAGCAAAATCCAAAAGGATTCTATGCATATGTGAATGAGAGACATGTTGTTTGTGACAACATTGGCTCTACAAAATAGTGCAGTTGATCTAAAATCATCCGATGTGGAAAGGTCTATGATACTCAACGAATACTTTGACATTCTTCACAGATGAGAATATTAATAATATTCCAGAAGTCAAACTGCATGGAGAATAGCAACCATTGGAAAATATTAACTTCCTCGTTAGTGAAGTAGAGTAACAACTCAGCAAACTAAATATTTACAAATCTACAGGACCAGATGACCTGCATCCAAATTGTTACGGAACTTCTCCGAAGTCATAAGTGGTCCATTGACAGAGATCTTTAACAGGTCTATGACTACTGGAATTATTCCAGAATTCTTGAAAACCGCAAACATCACAGTCATATTCAAGAATGGTAGTTGGCACACGCCAGGAAATCATAGACCAATCAGTCTCACATCTTTGGTTGGCAAAACTTTGGAAAGATTTATAAAAACAAGTATAATATGTCATCTTGAGAGAAACCACCTCATCAAGGAAACCCAACATGGCTTCAGAAGCAAATTTGGCTGCCTGTCCAATCTTCTGGACTTCTTTAATAAGGTCACCAAGATACACGATGAAACCAAAACTGTCAACCTTATTTATCTTGACTTTCCAAAAGCATTTGAAAAGGACCTCCATGAATGCCTACTTGGAAAGGTGGAGGTGCTTGGCATAACTTGAAATGTGGCCAGGGAGCAAGTAAGCAAAATTTGCTAACGACACTAAACTCTGCCACAAAGCAGACTGTGAGCAAGGTTGCATAACTATCCAAAGGGGTCTTAACAAACTAGTGGACTAGTTTCATAAATGACAAATGAACTTTAATGTTGAAGAATGCACAGTTGTGCACATTGGATCACAAAATTGAAATTTTGTTTACATAATGGCAGACCAGCTTATGACTGGAGTAGACCAACAATGAGACCTTGGAATATTAATTGCCAAAGATCTCAAGTGGAAAAACCAAGTGGAAGCTAGCTACAAGAAAGGCAATAGAGTCGTTGGCTTTATATCCAAAAACTTCCACTACAAGTCCAGGGACATTGTGCTCCTGTTTTATACTCCAATCATCAGGCCTCAAATGGAATGTGCAGTACTATTTTAGTCCCCTCACCTAAGAGGGGATATTAACAAAATGGAATGTGTTCAGCACCAAGCAACAAAAATGATTTCGGAACTGAGAAAAAGGACCAGCAAAAACTCGACAAACTTTAACTGATATCACTTGATAGGAGATAACTTGGAGGTCAGCTGATTGTAACCTTCAAATACCTCAAAGAATTTACTAGAGCTTGCCCTGAGGGCCTTTTTGACTAAAATTATAACCCAAGAAACAAATAATGGACAGAAACTGCAGTTAGAACCATTTTGAACATCAGTGGCTGAAAACCTCTTTCCAATCAAGGTACCAACAACTTTAAACTGCTTACCACATGATGTGGTTAACAGCAAAAAAGTAATCACATTTAAAAACTGCCTCAACAAACACTGGGAGACCATCCCTATACTAAGCATTTGGTCCTGTGCTGCCAAGGTGGAAACAACCTCTGTTGGAGCCTTCACCATCTGGCAGCCCATGAATGATGGGCACCTCATCATCTAGGCTGGGCTAGCTGTACTGCAAATTCTATTTTGAAATATAGCTAGAATGGACTACAGCCTGTCTTAGGCCTACTACTACTACTACTGCTACTAAAGCAGTACTACCAGTCGGCTGACTCCCACCGCGTGTTTAAAATTTCACGCTTCTTCATGACCATATTTGACTTTGTGAAGCTGGATGACCCGGCCCAGGCTCCATAGGAGCCTGGGACCGTCGTCGTGGATCTGGGCATGTCACCTACTACGGTTGCGATGCTTTCCCTGGTGTCTACGGCATTGTGCTGAAGAGTGGTCAAGTACTCCTTTCTGAGCCTTGATTGGAAACGGTGCAGAACTTTCTGGACATATTTTAGACATCATGGTAGGAGCTCCACCGTGAACATAAAGGGATCAATTTTTTTCTCCGGATCAGGCGTTGCAACAGGTATGCTGTCCAGACAATATCCAAGCATCAGCTAGGATGGCGTCAATGATTGATAGTCATCAACCGAGTTTGAGGTAGATGTAAGCGGACAGTCATTGAGGTCCGCTTCTATCTCACAAAGTACGATGTGCAGTACCTCTTCTGTCACCATAGCTTTGTGTAACGTTTTCTGAAGACACAGCTTGAACATCTTCATCATCCTTTCAGAGAAACCTCCAAACCAAGGGGCCCGACTGGGGGTGAAATTCCACTTGCATTTATTGTGTTTCCGGGTAGTCCGTACACTGTGATGTTCATCCCAAAGTAAGCCGTATCATGGCGGAGCTCACAAAGTTTGATTTGTTATCACTGATCAACATCCGGGGATATGAACAACGAGCGGAGAATCTTTGAAGTGTTCTTAGGAATGCTTCTACAGACAGGTCCTTGGCAACTTCAAGGTTAACAGCCCGCGCGGATGGTCAAGTATACAGGGCAATGTACCGTTCATCAACGTGAGTTCCGTCCTTGACATAAAGAGGGTCGGTATAATTAACACCAGTTACCACAAAAGGACGCGACTGACTAACTCTGTAGCCCGGTGAAGGGGGAGTTGGTCGCCTACGTGATTGCGTCCCTTGTTCCTGCTATTGGTCCCGTCTACATTGCATGCACTGCCTTATTACACCCTTGATTCTTTGTCTGGCTCTTAGTATCCACCACCTTTGACATAAGCCAACCACAATGTGTTTTTTTCCCATTTGGTGCCTCGTTATGTGACTCTTTGATGATTATGTTGGTGATCCTATGCTTGGCAGGTAGAAGGACTGGATATTTTACATATTCCCTCACGTGAGCTTTAGTGAGTCTACTTACCACAACTAATTTTTCACCTCTGACGGTTAGGTCAAGTTGCTTCATCAATGGAGTGGAGCCCTTGTAACAGGGGTTGTTAATGAATTTTATCTCATCCCCAAAGGTTCTTGTTGAAGTGCTTTGACAGGTCAGTTCTCAGCCCATTTCAACTCATTGAGAGTCAGACTTGTTTTTTGTTTCTCACCATTAGACTTACCATTGGACTTACCTATTGACATACAATTTGAATTACCATTCACCCTGCTCTTTAGGCACTCAATGAACTTTTTCGCCAACCCTAGAGTGTTGATGAACTTTCTTGAAGGGGCAACATTTGCTTGTAGCTGCAATTAGGAAAGGCTGTGGGGGTGGGACTTCTTCAGCTTTATTTAGTGTTACTGTGTGCACTTGAGCAGGAAAATTATCCCACTCCTGTGATTCCACACTGTTTTTTGGTCCGTGCCACCACAAGTGGCTTGACTTGAGTTTCCATGGGCTAACTTCTCCGACCCCACACTTCGTTCCATAAGGGAATTTCCTAAAAAAAAACACCAGTTATTAAGTCTGCAGGGTTTTGATTTATTGAAATATAGTGCCAGTTGGCATTGGGGAGAGCTTTCTTAATGTCTGTCTTCCGGTTTTGCATGCATGCCTCCAATGAGCTTGTAGAATGGATCCAACCCAGGGCAACTTGACTGTCTGACCACATGTGTATGGCCTCAATGTGGACTTCCTTTCAATAAGTCTCACATACATACCTTAGCTGCCTTGCTCCAAGTAGTGTTGCATTCAATTCTAACCTGGGTACAGAAAGCAATTCTTCAGGTACAACCCGTCCCATTGCCATTAACAGTGTGGCTGTGGAAGCATCTACAAATGTGTGTAGGGTCATTGACTTTCCCATTTCTCTGTTGCATTTGATAGGTATGTCACCCATAATTGAAAACTCTTTCTTGATCTTCATGGCTTCTGGAAGATCATCATCCCAACTCACCTTTGACTGCCAGATTTCCTTCATTAGGAATTTAACTTTGATGGTGATAAGAGTCATGAACCCAAGAGGATCAAACTGTGCAACTAAACCATGGAAGATAATTCTCTTAGTTGACTTACCTGCTTCCAGCTCTTTGGGAGCTACTGCTAAGGGGTCCTGGATTGTGTCCCATCTGAGTCCCAGGACAAGAACAGTGGGTCTGACATCTGACTCGCCTTCTCTTTCTGTCATCATTTTGAGCTCTGGGTCATTTGTTGCTGATTCCCTGTGGTTGAGCCCAACATCACCCAAGATTTTTTTGGATAAACCATAGACTTCCTTCAACTCCATCTTTGTTGATGCAGCAATCGAGAGGTTGTCTACATAGATGCTCCTCTTGATTTTGTCTGTAATGTCCCTTTGACCACCATACTTTCCCAAGTGGTGGTCAATAGTGGCATTCAGAATAAACTGAGTGCAGGTTGCTCCAAAGAGGATGACCTTGAAGCAATAGGTGTCTCTGGGACTGTCAGGATCTCGGCGATCTCTAGGCCATAGAAACCTTGTGAAATCTCTGTCCTGCTCATCCGGACCTACCATCATGAAAGCCTATAAGATGTCAGAACAGGTGGCTATCTACTCCAATCTGAATTGTCATCTGAATCATCATGGACATATCATCATCTGACCTTGGATACTTACCTCTTTTGTTACATAAAGAACCCTGGTGACCAGTCATCTTACATATCTTACAAAACAGGTCCTTTTCAGAGCAATCTGATGCTCTGTGGCCCATCTTAAAACACTTTTAGCAAAGGCGCAGCTCAAACACTCGAGTTTTCCTTGCCTCAGTGGTCTGGTATTTTATGCATCTATACACAGTGATCTGCTGAACATAGACCACACCCAGATATTCCTACCTGAAATGACCCAACAGTGCTCCGGGGCTTGTAGTTTTTCCCCCTGACTTTCTCTGGAGTGACTTCCATTCTGTGGTGATCTTTGAATGCCTGCTGTTGGCCTCTGCTTCCCAGGATTTTGGGATTTAACTTGTTTGTCTCAGTCCTCCAATCTAACTATGACTTCTTGCAGTGCCACATGGAATTTTTTAATGTTCCAGGCATCTGAATTTTCTTTGTAACCATTACAAGCTTCTAGAATGGTAGGAGGTAGTTTACTCCTGAGCCAGTTGACTAAGATCAAGCTGCAGTTTGTCCACTTGTTGCTGTTTATCCCGGCAGTCTCCAATTGACTTTTTTTTTTCTTTGATTCCTACCTTTGCAGCCCCCTAAGGGCTGAGCATGCCTGATCGTCAGGTTCTTCAAGCCAAGAGAGGCCAGCCTAGCTATGCGCGCCGGCACCGACAAAAACCACGCAGAACAACAAACAGGAAGATGCTGAAAGGGATGCGCACCATTGGCTCTCAGAAAGACACACTCAAAGCCACTCAAATGGAAAACAACCAAGCAAAACCACAACCCCGCAGAAAACCAAAAATAAAAAACAAGCATCACAAAACCACCACCAAGACTGGAAACACAACAAGCTCCTAGTACTCAAACAACCTATTCCACAAAAACTGAGCTAATCCCGTCTTGAAATCAGCAATGGAAGACAACTCGACAACAGCACCAGGCAGCTCATTCCATATCCTAAGGCACCGAGCATTGAAAAACCACCTCGTCACAATCATAGAGCAACTGGGCATCCAGCGACCTCTGGAACAGAATGGAGAAATAAAAGCCTTCTTTGTCACAACACAGAATTCTTCAATACTTTATGAGTTCACTTCTCAGCAACCTGCCCCTGACGGGAACAAATTTAGAGCCAACAGCCTGTCAAGGTACACCTCAGATAGACCATGCACCAGTTTGGTCCATCTCCTCTGAACAGACTCAAGCAAAGCACCGTCCTGAACAAATTCAAGATTCCACACACAAGAACAGTAGTCAAGAATGGGCCTGACCTGCTTCACAAAGAGTGTGACCATAAAATCTGGCCTTCTGTTCACTGTCGACCTTAGCAAATCCGTACCAAGACCAGCAGCTTGTCGCACAACCTTTCTGACATGCCCATGGAATGTAAGGCCAACATGCAAATAAATTCCCGAATTCCGTTGAACTTGGAAAAACTCTAACCAAGTTCCCCAAGAGTGTAAACTGCCTCAACACCAGGACCAATCCACCCAGCAAATTGTCTTCTAAAACGTAAAACAACACACTTGCTAGGGTTCAATGATGAATTCCGTGAAGATGCAGTTCGAAATACTTTGTCAAGATCCCCTTGTAAAGCAAACATACTTATCAACAACATCATGGCCCTGGAAAGACAAATGAATTGTAAAATCATCAGCAAATGAACGCGAGTGTGCTGGGTCGTGGCTTGGAGCTGTTGCAAGCGATTGGGCGGAGTTGGCAGCTGAGCCGGTTGCTATCTGCGGATGACACGGCCCTGTTGGCAGATTCAGAGGAGAAGCTATGTAGGCAAGTGTCTGAGTTTAGTAGTGTGTGAGAGGAGGAAGCTTCAAGTGAACATGGGTAAAGGTAAAGTAATGAGATGCTTGAGGACTGTCAATGCGAGCAGAATAGTGTCCTCTTAAATAGAGAGTTGTTGGAAGAAGTTTAGTGTTTCAAGTATCTGGGCTCCCATGCGGAGAAGACTGAATTAGTGAAAACTGAGTTGAAGTCGCGAGTGAAGGAGGGGTGTAAATTGTTGGATGCACTAAAGAGCTTGATGAGCTGCAGGACGTTGGGGATGGACGCAAAGAGAGGGCTGTATGAGGGTGTCGTTGTGCCAACTGTGCTGTACGGAGCTGAGATTTGGGGGGTGAAAGCAGAGGAGAGAAGAAGGTTGAATGTTTTCGAGATGAAATGTTTGAGGAGCATGGCTGGAGTTACGCTGAAATACAGGCTCACTAGCGACTTGGTTTGCATCAGAACGGGGATGGTGAAGAAGTTAGAGGACAGAGTTGATTTGCGTGTTTTGAGATGGTTCGGGCACATGGTGAGGATGAATGAAGGGAGATTGGTGAAAAAGATTTTGAAGTCAGAGGCGAGTGGACGTAGGCCTAGAGGGCGACCGAAGTTTGGGTGGATGGATGGTGTGAAGCAGGCATTAGGAAGGAAAGATGTGAGTGTGGAGGTAGCGAGAGGGCGTGCACTGGATAGGCGTAAGTGGAGAATGATGAACGGATGAGTTTTACCGTTGCCCTGATGTGCTTTCCCCGCCCTAGGCATATCTTTGAGGGACAGGATGGTCGGGGGGGGCGGTCATCATGACTCGGCAGGGGTGAAACAGTCACGCTGTCGGGCCCTGCTGCCGACACTGACCTCTTACCGCGCTCATGACCCGGAGGGTGTGTTGCGGGGTCCCCGGCCGGACCCTTTTTGCGCAAAAGAGCTAAGGTGTGCGAGTGTGTGAGAGAATTGTGAGGTGCTCATTACCGTTGGCCACCCCTAGTGTCATGATGACAACAACAAAGACTTGACAAATCAAATAACATTAGTATTTTCAGGACATGCTGTTGCATGTCGTGAGCATCAACAATGGTTTTACGGACAAGGTTCTTCAGCTACTGGATGTTGGAGTGGCTTGTAGATGAGAAACTCTCAGACACTCCTACCAGCTATTGCAAGTCTGCTCCTGTGGTATACACGTGACCCACAATTCCTTTGAGATCGGATGCATTAAGTCACTTTGAGGAGTGGAGGGGTCAATCTAAGCACGTTTAGACACATTCAGGACTCCCTGGCGACTGGTACAGCTTTTTTCCCTATAAAATTTGTGGGAATTGGTTTGCAAGAAATTTTTGGTTTTTGCGCAGGAATCCTTGCCCTTCTACATTTGCAAAAGTATGTTGATACTGTGAAATCGAATCAACTAGCTACAACAACATCAAAATGTTTGGACCATATGATAAAGACCTTTGACAATGTTCTTTTTGTTCACTTCTCAGCTCTTCTCATCGCGGGTCTAAGAACTTGAGCTATTTCTCAGTGAATTTCAAAGCAACCTTCCTCTTGCTCCATTCTTGTATGAGCAGCTACAAGTAAAATTTAGAAATTTATTACAAAAGTTTGTGATAGCAGACATTCTGCATTGTTTTAAACTCGGTTTAAAATTTCCTGAATGTAGACCTTAAGAAGAAATACAATCCGAATCCACTGCACAAAGTCAAGGTAGGGTATGGAGTCACGCAAGTTCTTCGTGGGAGTTCTGTCCCAGAATAAATCTGCAAAAGCGCTATAAGCATTCAAGTCAGACTGCCGTACAACTCTGCCACACTATGTTTTAAAACTTTGAGAAGAGTGCCTTTTTCAGTACCCTCTAACAGAAGGCAACAGTTTCCTGGATCCCTGCGTCATATCTTCAAGTAACACATGAGCAGTCACTCGCTTCAAATTGCTCTGAAACCAACTGTTCGATGTTGGCGTTTGACCACTGTCTCTGCTGATACTATCACCAACTCATGGTTTAAACTGCTGGCAACTGCTATGTTCCTAATGAACGCGAAACATTTCCATGGTATGTCAGCAATGTTGAAGTGAATGGGCACCACCGCCTTGGATACAACCGACATGTTGAAATCCACGTTGGCAAGCAGAACCCTACAGTATAATCCAGGTGGTTTTGATACTTTCCCACGATTCACCGCCGTATCCGCAAGAAATGAGCGTCCCCTAGGGAAGCATCCTCAGTGGCACTCTTTTTGTCATCAAAATCTATCCGTTAGCCGACATTCTTCCGCGTGACGGAAGATTACTTTCTTCACTATACGTGAACGACCTACAAATAAACTACAGATACTCTGGCCTTTTATCAATTCAGTATGAACTTCAAAAGTGCCCAAACCTAGTCAGGAACTGGGCTTCTTTAAATGGATTATGATTCTTGCCCTCTGGAACTAAAAGCATGCACTTAGCCCTTGTGCCCGGCCTACGCCCTAACAATGCACAACACCCCTCTAGTATACAAAGAAACTTATAAAATTCCTGGGGCTCGGGTGGGATCCTAAAATCACGTGGCGAACCCTCTTAGCAGCACTCGAGACTCACTGCAGAAAGTCAACGTGACATCCTCTCGGTAACATCCCTAAAATTCGGTGCCGACATGGACACCGGCATGACGTTGTTCAGAGCAATAACGGAGCCGTTGTTCACGGTTCAGCAGCCAAAACTACCCTCGAACCTCTCTCGACCATCGCAAATAACGCAAGCTGCATCACAACTGGCGCTTTTCGTTCCACTCCCATCGAATCTTGTAACGTGCCCGCTAACGAGCCTCCATTTCCGCTCCTTTGAGACAAAACTTTTGCTACAATACTATTGTTAGACCAGAAGCCTGATCCACAAACCAAAACTTACCCACATCACCAACATTTCCGATAAACGCCTCTTCGCGGCTAAAAAGAATATTTGCCCACCGTTTTCCCTGCTCGTGGACATCCTACTGACCTGGCTAAACATCAACCGAATAGCTATTAGGCTCACATTCACCTACCGAATCCTTCAAATTAACTCACCAACATGGATGATCAACCCACCACTAGTCAACCTAGATCTGCAAATATATCCTAAAGCAACTACCATAACCATCACGTACTGACAGAAATTTCTGAGACTATTTGACAAACAATATTCAGAGCAGCAACATTTATACACGACTGCTTCAAAACTGTGGATGTAGTGGGAGCCGCTGCTGTGTGCGGGGATATACCATAGTCGGCTACCCTCTCACAAGAGGCCTCTGTGTTCTCTGCAGAGCTTTACTCACTTGAACTAGCCACCTCTATTGCAAAAACACACCACCTCCCCAAATACATCGTATTCTCTGACAGTCTGAGCGTTATTGCTCAACTAAAACGTATCACTTTGAACACCCTGCCCTATGTAAAAAGCAGCACGATCTCTTCATTATGTTCAAAATGGGTCAAGCGGTTGAATTCTGTTGGATCCCGGGACATGTGGGAATAAGAGCAAAATACTTGCAGATTTGCTGGCTAAACTGGGGTCTACCCATCAAAAACAATTTATTGCAATACATTATTTCGACTGGTTCTCTATAATTAACTTGCATATAACTTCCCGATGGAATGACATATATCAACGGAGTAGACTAAAAATGCTTTCAGGCAACTCCTCGGTTAAAGAATGGGAAACAAAGTTCTCCTAAAAAAAATACCCTGTGTTCATCAACCGCTTATGCACGGGACACACGTGGTAACCCACAACCACCTAATGGATGTAGACATTGGACCAAATGCGCCATCATGTCCTTGTTGCCACCAGGTCGCAATCAGCGGGAAGCACTTACAAAAGGATTGCAACGCACTCGCAGCAGCCCAAAGAGCCTTTCTGAACCCCCCATGCAACCTACACTGACCTGCAACCAACACTGACCTTTCCTACCAAAAGAAAGCTAATCGCTTTTAGAAAATATACCGGACAATATGAAGCTGCCTAAACCATAAACATCTGAGCAAGCAAGGTGATCTCCACTTCACATCCAACAAGCAATAAAAATACGTCAACTTAGATACGCGTTAATACCTTCCATTCCCGTACGCACTAGTTTGTGTATATGCCACAGTTGAGACATGTGTTTGATTTGCATCTGACAAGATCAATCTTTCCGCTCACAAAGATGTGCAGACCTACCTGAATCAATGATGTTTGTGCATAACAGAGGAGCCTATTTTTACTCAAGTTGAGGCTCCAGTGGAAATGAGGCTTAAATCAAATCTCTCCCACAACAACGCGGAAATTGAGCACTTATAATGGTAAGCAAACCGCTTTCACATGACAATCTTTTCGGGAAATCACAGAAACACTAAATCAGAGAAAGTGGGTGACTAGTAATGGTAGCTACAGACCAATATGAATTGTTACAGCTGCATCAATGCTAGTTGAAATAGTCATTCAGGACAGGCTTGGCAACCGTCTGAGAACAACACCCATTCAATTTTTATTTAAGCCTCTACATGCTATTCATTTATGTTCTGTGCCTAATACTTGATGATCTTTGCAGAAAGTTCATTTGTGTTAGGACTTAGACCAGTTTGTGAGTCATCCTCAAATTCATTTGTGTAACGCTAACAGTAAAATCAGCATGATTGGTCAAGAAACCACTAAGTTGCATCACCCAGATCCATGGTGCAACCGTCGGCGTAGTAAAGGGCAAGAACAGGCTCAATCCTAGAGGGACCAGCAACTAGCTATTAATGGTTCTTGGGAGGCATTAGATTTCCATGTGTTGATAAAACCTTGCTTGATTGCTATTGCTTCTTTTCCTTCACAGGTCAGTTGTCATGTTTAAATTTAATGCATTTTCTGAACAGAGATGTGCAATCGATTTCTTGCACTATCCTCTCTCTGCAGGCATACAATACACTCCTCTGTGGTCCTACCCTCAGTGTGGTTTTCAAAAACTATGTCATAAAATCTTTCAGGTCATTCAAACGTTTTTTTTTTTGGGAAGTTGTGATTTATACTTGACTAGTTGTGCATAGTTTGCAAATGAAGTGATTTGAAATTCTATGAAATGTGTGTTCCGCTATGTAAATTGTTACTTCATTCAAGTGCTCTCTCTTCCCAGGCACTTGGTGGAGCTGATGCAGGATCAAGTGAGAACAGCTCAGTTGCGGCTCGGAAGCAAACTATTCGCCCTTCTGTTCTGGGAGGAGATGGAGACTCCTTGGTAACAGAATGGGGAAGTTCTTTGAATAATTTGACCTGTTCAAGAAGAAGTAATAGTGTCGAACCTTTTGCCCGTGAACATTGCAAGTACAGAACGAAGTTTTACAACAATCTCGGTTCACTTCTAATTCAGAGCGGTGTCAGAGATAAACTATTTGCTTGCAACCATTGTAGTTACAGAACAGATCGGAAAGGCAATCTTAACAGACATCTTTGCGTACATGAGAGGGTCAGAGATGAACCATTTGCTTGCAACCATTGCAGTAACAGAACAGATCGGTATGCTGATCTCAAAAAACATCTCCCAATACATAAAAATGTGGGAGAAGAACCATTTGCTTGCAACCATTGCAGTTACAGAACAGATCACAAAACTGAAATCCGAACACTTAGTCTCATTCAAATGAGTATCAGAGATGAACCCTTTGCTTGCAACCATTGTAGTTACAGAACTGATCGAAAAAACAACTTAAAAACACATCTTCTCATACATGAGAGTGTCAGAGAAGAACCATTTGCTTGCAAGCTTTGCAGTTACAGAACAGATCTGAAAGGCAATTTGAAAAGACATCTTCTCATTCATGAGAGAGTCAGAGATGAACCATTTGCTTGCAAGTTTTGCAATTACAGAACAGATCTGAAAGGCAATTTGAAAAGACATCTTCTCAAACATGAGAGTGTCAGAGATAAACCGTTAGCTTGCAACCATTGCAGTTACAGAACTGATGTGAAAGCCTGTCTCAAAACACATCTTCTCATACATGAAAGCATCAGAGATAAACCATTTTCTTGCATCCATTGCAGTTACAGAACAGATAAGAAAGCTAGTCTTAAAAAACATTTTGTAAGGCATGAATGTGTCTGAAATAGACCATTCGCTTGCAACCATTGCAGTTACAGGATATATCTGAGAGGTCATCTCAACAAAATATCTTGCGTAGAAGTCTTGCTACCATTGAAGTTACAGAACAATAGACGAAAGCTATCTCTAACGATATCTAATATATGGAAGTGTCTGAGAAATACCATTTGCGTGCAACCATTGCAGTTACAAAACAAACCTAAAAGGCAATCTCTAAACACACAATATTGTCAGCAATAAACCATTAGCACGTAACAATGTCAGTTTCAGAACAGATTGTAAAGGTTATTCTCAAAAGACATCTCCTGATGAACATGAGTGTGGGAGACAAATCATCGGTTTGCAGCAATTGCAGTTACAGAACTGATCATATAGGTCATCTCAAACACATTTTCTTATTCTAGAGAACAAGGTAAACCTTATATTTTTTGCAAACAATGCACCTTCAGAACAGATCAGGTAGACCATCTCAAAATGTGCATCTCCTCAAACAAGATAGTACCAGAGATGAACCATTTGCTTGAAAGTTACTATTGTTGATACAAAGGACAGGAAAAACCATCTTTGATTACATCTATTCTTAGAAAACCACGTCAGAGATGACCCATTTACACTGCAACCATTGTTTATCATAAACTGATCATACCGATACTAGAACGAATGCCCAGGAAGGGGGGTGGCTGACGGCAAGGCGCACTACACACTCCTCTCGTACACTCACAATCACATAAATTAGCCCTTTTGCGCTAAAAGGCTTGGCTGAAAAAATCTGCAGCACACACTCTGTGTCATGAGAGCTAATCTGAGGTCGGATCTGCAGCAGGGCCTAGCAGTGTGACTAGTTTACCCCTCCCGTCCCCCCACTCATGACCATCCAGTTTCTCAATGCGGTGCCAAGGAGGAGAAAGCTCATCAGGGCAGCGTCAAAATCAATCATTCTACATTCACGCATATCCGTTGCACGCTGTCATGCTACATCCACTTTCAAGTCTCTCCTTCCTAACACTTACTTCACACCATCCATCCACACAATGTTCAGTCTACCTCACCCTTTTTACCCATCTCCCTTGATCCTTTCTTACCATATGGTCGAACCATCTCAGAAAACGCGAATTTACTCTGTCCTCTAACTTCTCCACTATCCCCGTTCATATTCGAACCACGTCGTTAGTGATCCTGTCTCTCAGCATCACTCTAGCCATGCTTTTCAAACATTTCATCTCGAAAACAATCAACCATCCCTAACATCCTACAACTCAATACATTCCAGTGCACCCAACACTCACGACGTCCCCACGGTTTTTTCTAGTTCCGTCTTCTCCACATGGGAGACCAGATACTTAAAACACCAAACTTCCTCTAGCAACTCTCCTTATGGGAGGACACTAACTATGCAGACATCGGCAATCCTCGAGGATCTCATTACTTTACCTTTACCCACGTTCCCGCGAAGCTTCCTCCGCTCACACACTCACCCAACTCTGACATTAGCCTCCATAGCTTCTCCTCTGAATCCGCCACCAGCGCCGTATCATCTGTAAACAACAACTGGCTCAACTGCCAACTCCGCCCATTCGCTTCCAACAGCTCAAAGCCACGACCCATTACACTCGCGTTCACCTCCCTGACCGCTCCATCCATGTAGAGACTGAACAGCCAGGGAGGCCTCACGCAGCCTTGTCTCAGACCCACTTGAACTGTGAACCAATCACTCGCCTCACTTCTCACTCTGACACATGATCGGCTGCCAACATTAAAACTCTGAACCGCTTTCAACGGGTTTCCACCTACTCCATACAAACTTAACACCTTCCACATGCTGCCCTATCAACCCTGTTGTATGCCTTTTCCAAATCCATTTAGGCCCATAACACATCCTTTCCCTAAGCAAGGTACTTCTCACAGACCTGTCTCACTGCAAAAATCTGATCAGCTCATCCTCTACCTGTTCCTCTCCAATTGCGCAATCAGTACAGTCTCTAATCCTTTTGATCAGCACTCTCCTATACCACTTACCTACCACACATAACATACTGATGCCTCTTGAGTTGCAACATTAATTTTTATCTCCTCTACCCTTGTACAGCGGAACAAAGTGAACACTGCGACACTCAATCGGCACCACGCCCGCGACAAAGGACAGGTTCAGTAGCCTCACTAACAATTCGACAATCGTTACTCAATCCTTTTTCAGGCACTCAGTCCAACCCAGGGGCTTTCCTTGCTTTCATCACATCTACCGCCTCCTGCATCTTTCCCTTGTAATGTCCACCATAATTCACACAGAACCGGCATCTGAGCACCACCACCCACAGCAACAATGTTAGCCTCTCTGTCATCCTCGACATTCAATAACTCATCGAAATACTCGGCCCCTCTTTTCTGCGCATCATCACTTTCCAACAACAACTGATCGTTTTCGTCTTCCATCGCCCTCTCCTTTCCGGTCTCTCCCTTTTTCACTACTTTCCAGATCATCTTTTTTGTTCTCATAATTCTAGCACAGCTGTTTGCCCCACCTGGCATCGCCATCCCTTGTGACTCTCCTCCCCACCCACTTCACCTCTCTCCTATTTTTATTTGTCATTAACCACCACTGACCTTGCCTGCAACCGCTCCTCAAAGGGTTTGTCTTGACCGTGCCACCGCCAGTTTGAAATCCTCGTTCCACCACCTTTCCTTCTGCACACGGCGAACACCGCTCAAATTTTTTGCTCATTTCAGCAGTGCATCTCTTAACGTCTCCCATTCTTCCTCTAAATCTCTCAGGTCCTGCATTCTCTCGTTGTCATATTCCTCCCTCAGCGCTTGCTGAACTCCTCAGCTCTGCTACCCGCATTCAGTTCACTCACTTTCACCACCTCTCTTCCTCCTCCGACTCTTTTGTTTCTCTCCCACCTCTGATCCTTCCGCCAGCAGATGGTCAGATTCACGACATCAGCTCCGGCTCCACGAGCTCAGGCGAGGGTAGTACACACACCAGTGGAAGAGACACCACCACCAGCTCAGACACAGACACTGAACGATAATCCAGCTGGAGCAGACGATTATCGAGGCAACCGTCCCTGCGGAGGGAGCCATTGACGACGAGGACAGGGCTAACCAACCTGACCCGGCAAACAGCAACGGCGCAGAAGCGAGCGACAGCGGGACAGCGCGCGTGGCAACCGCAGGGAAAACTCCGAGATTGACAGTGACAGTCGGAGTGATGACGAGGGAAACGACCCGGACCCTCGACCTCCCCCATCACCCCCCAGAAGAGGTGAACAGCCACCATCACATCCGGGATACGAGAACGCATCCGAAGACCCGAGAACAACATAGATGGCCTCCGGATGCTACTTCTGAACGCTAGATCAATCAGGAACAAGCAAGCAGAATTCCGCTGCTTTGTTGCATCCGAGATGCCTGATATAATAGGCATCACGGAAACCTGGATCCAGACAGAAGGAAGCGATTTCGAAGGCGAGTTCGAACTTGAAGGGTACAACCTCTTCAAAAGAGACCGTCAGGCCAGACGAGGAGGAGGTGTCGCAAGCTATGTGCGAAACTACCTCAGAGACACTCGCTGTATAATTTACACCCCACATGAGGTCATAGGTATCGAAATCGAAGGCATAGCCAGAAAGCTACACGTACTTCTCGTGTACCGGCCACCCCACCAAACGGTGGATAGCGACCAATCCCTCTATGAACTCCTCACACAGCTGATCCATAACAGGGTAGCAGTGATCATGGGGGACTTTAACTACAACGTTGTCTGGGAAAACCGAACGGCAGACGTAGAGGGGAACAGATTAGTCGACTCCGCCAATGATAACTTTCTGGAACAACTGGTTGACGAACCCACAAGGGGAAGCAGCTTCCTAAACCTAATCTTTGCTACGGAAGAAAACCTGGTTACCCTGGTTACTGGAGGTGAACCCTTGGGCACCAGTGACCATAATATGGTCAGGTGCGTCATCCACGTGACAATAAACCAAGCAATTCCCAAAGCTAAATGAAGGCTCAACTTCCGACGGGCGGACTTCGTTAAGTTTAAAAGGGACCTCGGCAACCTTCAACCCACCAGGCTGGAATCAGTTGAGGCATCCTGAACGGATTTCAAAACCAAATTCCTGATCGTCCAGGAAAGCTGCATCACCGGGGATGCAACCCTTGGAGGACATCCAATGCACAGCCGCAGAGATAGTAGGGAAAATCAAGAAACTGAAGGCGAGCAAATCTGCAGGCTCCGACGGGTTCCTCTCGAGAGTCATAAAGGCTGTCTCGGACAAAATTGCCCCATCTCCTGGTGGTATTCAACCAATCACTGGAAGAGGGGGCGGTTCCCGAGGCAATGAAGATTGCCGACGTTATCCCTATCTACAAGAAGGGGCCAAAAAATCCCCCGGTAAACTACAGGCCCATCAGCCTCACATCAGTTGCGGGCAAAATGTTGGAGTCCATTATTGCAGACCAAATCGTAAACCATCTGGAGACAAATAATCTCCTAGGGAACAGTCAGCACGGCTTTCGATGTAAAAGATCATGCCTGACCAACCTGTTGGAATTCTTCCACCACATGTTCTCTATCTACGACGACTCGAGAGCCATCGATATTTTGTATCTTGACTTCAAGAAGGCATTCGATAAGGTCCCTCACAAGAGACTTCTCACCAAGCTGAGAGCTCTTGGAGTTGTGGGAAGAATCTGGGAATGGATAGAGCACTGGCTTTCAGACAGGAGGCAGAGATTGGTGATCAACGGTGAAAGCGCACCGTGGGCCCCGGTTAAAAGCGGGGTCCCCCAAGGATCAGTCCTGGGCCCACTAATGTTCCTCATTTACATAAATGACCTTGACGCATGCCCCGTTAGCAAAATATCAAAATTTGCTGATTACACCAAACTAGGAGCAAAGGCCGCAAACCCCACAGCTGTCGACTACCTGCAGCAGGATCTTGACAGAATCGGGGAATGTTTCGAGGCATGGCAGATGCCATTCAACACGGACAAGTGCACAGTTATGCACATCGGCAGAGCGAACGGATCGGCGAACTACTCCCTATTGGGCAGTTAGATCCAGACCACCAACCTAGAAAAAGATCTATGAGTCTACATCAGCGCTGACCTGAAATTCTCCAGGCAGTGCGCTGAACTCGAGAAGAAAGCCAACAAAGTCCTCGTGTACATTGGAAGACAATTCAGGTACAGGGACAAGGAGATAATCCTAACCCTGTACAATACCCTAGTTAGACCACTATGGGAGGATGCCGTCTATTTCTGGTCTTCCACCCTGATCCAAGACATCAAGAGACTGGAAAGGGTTCAGGCTAGGGCAACGAAGATGATCTCATCTATTAGACACATGGGGTATCAGAGAAGATTAAGGGAACTGAATCTCTTCACCCTCGAAAAGCGTAGGCTTCGAGGACAGCTAATGGAAACTTTTAAAATCCTGAAAGGCTTCAATAACGTAGAGTACAGAAACCTCTTCACGCTCAATGACCACCCCACCAGGAATCACGGGTTGAAACTCCAACCAAAGAGATTCAACACCCGACCCTGTGGTGACGTGATGACCTACAAAATCATCAATGTCTGGAATAGACTTCCGCCGGCATTGACTGCGTGCGAATCAGTGGAGACTTTCGAGCGTAGGCTTGACCGGATCCTCCCTGAACTAGACTATCAGTGATAGTAGCAAAGGCATTTAGGACAGACTGGAGAGCTAGAGGGGCAGGGGGCAGATAGCGGGATCTGCACTGTGTAGCAGCCCCCAACGCCCCACTGGCATCTCAAACCCGGCTGCGGAGATTGTACAGCCCTGGAAGCAATGACTAAGGGAAACGCGACCCTCGTGCAGCGCACGTAGGTCAAACGGGGAACCTCCTGTGCTACCCAAAAAAAGTCAGCATTCAAAGATACGATCACCAGACCAGCCCCACACAACACATCGTCAGAATGGGTCAGGCAGTAGGCCGACCCGAGAGTAGCTGGCCACCTGCCCGTGGTGAAAGAGGCAAAGCTGTATTGCCCCACGATACAGTGAACCAAGCGCCAGCGCAGTGTGACAGGAGAGCCATGCCCTAATATACCGGTCTCTGGTTGGCCTGGGACAGCCTATTTGTAAACCTCCCGCAACACTGCTCCCCACCCGTTCAACATCAGGGTGGGGTGGGGATGAGGTCCCATGATGGTTACAGAACCAAGGGGATGCTCTGCAGCACACAAAAGCCTTTTTGGGGTCTGTGTGACTGGAGAGAGTTACACACAGGGGTTCCTCCTGGGGGACTCCTGGAGGTTCACTTCAATGCAAATTGAAGGATGGGCAGAGATTGCCTCCTTGGATTTCTAGTTCCTTGTGGCTCCATTACCCTTCCCTTTCAACATTGGGGTGGATGGATGATTATTCCTTTTATAGATCATTAACAATTTATTTTAGTATTTTATTATTTCTTCTTGCTTGGGCTCTATTATATTTATCTGCCCTTTTTTCATGGTGATAAATTTTGCATTGGTTATTTTTATTATATGCATCGAGGTTGGTTGAGACAAGGTGACCCAGGGAGAGGAGGTCCTCGTGGGATCCGCGGGACTCGGGGACCCGGGGTTTCGGGAACCCGGGGGACTTGGGACACCAGGTGGATTTGGGGTGGTCCACTTGAATCTTTCTGGTGCCCTTAGGGGCACCCTTGAGACCCTTTGGGAGCCTTTTGAGAAACTGTGGGACCCTATAGAGGCCCCTCTGAATCCTGGAACCTCTGCTCCCCCCTCGCAGCGC
>SDVV010000293.1:0-34085 GCA_016164225.1 Gammarus roeselii | reverse complement strand
ATATAACCTATTATCATATAAATGACACATGATAATCCGACAGCTGTCCGTCTGTCCACCCCTTCAGCCCCCTTCTCGCCGCTCACTCGAATGATTCCGTCCGTCCGTGAAAATCTAATGGTGTATCACCGAGACGATAGGTCTGATGTTGTGTTCCGAGTCATGAAGGGAAAAGACAGTTGCAGTTAGTAACTGAGTAAGACGATCATTGATAAACAATAAACAAAAAAATAATTGGTGGTACTAATTAATAAATTGTAACATTTGAGTCCAGGTGCTGTAGTGTTACCTACCATTCCCTTGCCGTCCGGTGCCCGGAGGTCATTGACTCTAGTGCACTAGAGAGCCTTTGCGGTTTAATATAGTTTATTTCTTTCTCGAAATAATTATCACTCAAATCATACGTGAGACTCCTTACACAATCCATACTGGGAAGCTTGATTACGTTTCCGTCCTGCTCCCTCTCTGTTCTGGTTGCATTTATTTTTTTCCGTTTATAATAATTCGAGTCTCCTGGCTATTTTTCCTGGACGTAGTTTGCCCTCCTCCAAGATTTCTTCACTTGTGTGGACCTAATATTCTTAAGGAAGTAACACGCCTCCATATACATTTCCATTTTTTTCTGCAGGCCGTTTATACCTCAGGTGGGGAAGCGCGTCGTAAAACACTTCTCAAAAGCTGGCTGCTTTCGGTTAACAAATGTTCCCAGCGAGGCACTTCGTTAATTATGGTTATGGAAGAATCCGAGCCCTGGACCCGGTCTTTGCAAGTTGTGCAGTGAAGCTTACGTCAGGGTTGCTGGTTGTGTTGAGTGGCATGAGCCACAGAGCTACTGATTGTGATGTGTGCTTTGAGCAGGGCTCAGATGTCTGTGCCACAGCTCTGATGGTTGTTCAAGCCAGTGTTATGTTGATTGTTCCGGATAACTTGGGACAGGGCTGTGCTGTGAGACTTGAGCCAGGGTGCTGCTGGTTGTGTTCTGTGGCTTAAGCCAATGCTCGGCTGGCTTTGCATTGTGCTTCGTGTCTTCAGCCTGGACGCTGTTGGTTGTGCTGTGTAGCTCGAATCATGGACTCGCTGGCTGTAATATGGGATTTGAGCGATGACTCTGCCGCCTTTTGCTGAGTCATAAGTGGTTTAATCTTTTCCTCTGTAATTTGTGCAGTAACATTCGAGCCAAGGCGCTGCAGAATGTGATGTGGGTGTGTTGGTGTGTTGTGTGGCTTTAGATAGAGGTTTGATGATTATTTTAAGAGACTTGAGCTGTTATTACTCAGCCAGTTTTTTCTGTGAGGCTTGAGCCAGAGTGCTCCTGAGCGTGATGTATGGCATAAACAAATGCTTTGTAGCTTCTGCAGTGTGACTTGAGTCAGAGCTCTGTTGGTTGGCTTGTAAGCCATAAGCTAGTGTTCTGCTGATTGAGCTGTGTTGCTTAAGCAAGACCTCAGCTGGTTGTATGGTCTGGTTTGAGCCAGGGTTCTGCTGACCAAGCTGTCTGATTGGAGCCTGCGCACTAGTAGTTTTGCTGTATAGCCTGAGCCAGGATACTCATGTCTGTGATATGCGACTTTAGCCGGGGTTCTACCAGCTTTAAAGTCTGGCTTCAGCAGGGCACTGCTGGTTGTGCTATGTTACTTGAACCAGGGCGCTGTTGGCTTCAATGGGTGATTTGAGCCAGGACTTATGCATGGTACTATGCATGGTACTATGCTGGGCTGTACTGTCCAGCTGCAAAGTACCCCTCTGGCGGCACGGTGTGGCGTGAATTAGATTCCCATTCGCTTTGCATCCAATGTTCTATATAATTAATCAATGTAGGTGTAAAATTTTCAAAATCAATGCATGCAATTGGGTTTCCATATCCAACTTCACAATAGCGAGCAGTTCAAACGAGGTACTGGGTCTTAGAAATGTTTAAGTACTTCAATGACTTAGTACAAGTTAGTAGATTGTCGTAATCATCTATCAAATAAATGCATGAATACGAATTAACGTCTGGCGTATTTCGAGAACAGGCTTATAAGTCGGAAGTAGGCCATTTTGTGCTCTGATTATTTTTTGATATATGTATCAGCTACAATCCTGCTCGACGAACACCCAGTAGAACATAATTATTCGGGACATGCACGCTTGCGAAATAAATTGATGTAGACAATGCAGAAAAATGGATCTAAAGAAATTTTGGCGTCCATGAAAATGCAGCTCATCCTGACGGCGGCCCCAGTACATGCACCGCTCTGAACATCTTCAGAAATGTCTCATGAATTTACGCGTGACGCTGCAGAAGCTGATGTTGATGTTACAGTAATCAACTTCTGTTGGGCTCGAAAACTATAAGTAACAAGTAAACTTCACTTCATATTCATCATAATGACATCTGTTGTCAATTAAGGTCTTCTTGGTGAAAACTGTATCAAAGCATTACAGAAATGGGTGGGTACCAGGAAAATTATACGTTCTTTCCTTTCGTTCCTGGTAAAGTTGATCTGTGACCTTTGCACTGGCAAAAGAAATTCACTCATAATCATGACTACGAACTGGGGAACGTGTTAGTTTTTCCTACGTTTTATAAGCCTCGAATTAGCGTACAGCTCACAAGTGTTTACAAGTGTAGGAAGACAACAACAGGCCTATTGGCCCAAACTAGGTTGCTTTTTGGTAGCAAGAGAGTTAGTTCTGGACTAGAACGTCTAAGAGGCCAATTGCCCAAATAAATTTGCCTTCTGGTAGCAAGAGGATTAGTTTTGAAGTGGAACGTCTAGGAGAGCTTCCTGTGTTATTTCTATTTTATTATAACAACAGGAAATGGAACATTTTAGCTATTTATCGGCGATTTATGTAGAACTTATCGAACCGCGACTTAAACGTTTCGATTAAATTGCTGTTTACAACCTCCGCTGGAAGTTTGTTCCATTCTTCTACAACTCTATACGTGAAAAAATTGCGCGTGATGTCGAGTGAGAAACGTTTCCTAATAATTTTGTATCCATTGTTCCTAGTCACTCCGTTTGTATCTATAGTGAAAAGGCTCGCACGGTCGACGTTTTCCTTACCTTTCATAATTTTCCACACTTCTATCATGTCGCCTCTGACTCGACGTTTCTCTGGCGAATAAAGTTTGAGTTCACAAAGCCTGTCTTCGTACGATTTATTCCTCAGCGAGGGGATGAGTTTGGCAGCTCTACGTTGAACCTTCTCAAGATTAATAACGTCTTTTCTATGGAATGGAGACCAAAATTTAACGGCATACTCGAGATGCGGTCTAACAAATGCAATAAATAACTTGAGCATACTGTGCTGGTTTTTGTAAGAGATAGTGCGGGATATCATTCCTAGCATTTTGTTGCCTTTCTTGGCAGCATCGTTACATTACTTGCTGTCTTTTAAGTCTTTACTAATGATGACACCTAAATCTCTCTCTTCGGTGATGGGAATGAGTTTTTTTCCAGACATTGAATATTCGTGTTTGTGGGTTATGAAGACCTATGTGCATAACTTTGCATTTATCGACATTGAATTTCATTTGCCACTTTTCTGACCACTCAACAATTTTATTCAAGTCTAGTAGGATCTGCTGACACTCGAGTTCAGTTTGCACTTTTCCTCCGATCTTAGTATCGTCTGCAAACTTGCTAATGTTTGAGAGTACGTTGCTATCGAGATCGTAAATGAATATTATAAAGAGAACTGGCCCTAACACGGATCCTTGAGGCACGCCGCTTGTAACGTTACCCCAGGGGGAGGAAGCTCCGTTAAGTACAACTCGCTGCCGTCTGTCCGTAAGCCAGCATCGAATACCGATGCTGTGCAATTCACTAATTAGGCGCTTGTGTGGGACTTTGTCAAAGGCCTTTTGAAAGTCAAGGTAAATGATATCGATTGGAGATTTTGTGTCGCGGATTTCGATTATATTTCTGAAAAAGAGTAGCAGATTTGTAAGACAGGAACGGTTGTGCCTAGAACCATGCTGGGAGTCACCAATCAATTTGTTTCATTCTAGGAATTCTGTAATTTTTTCAGTTATCAAACTTTCCATCAACTTGCCAATGACTGAGGTGAGACTAATTGGACGGTAGTTGCCGGGATACTTTTTATCCCCTTTTTTAAAATTGGGGTAACATTGGTCTCTTTCCATTTAGAGGGACAGGTGCCATTTGTGAGAGATTGGGTGGAAATGTTTGATAAATGTTCGGCGATTTTGTTTTTAGTCTCTTATAGAATTCTAGGATGAATTTGGTCTGGACCTGGAAACTTTGTGACTTTTAATTTATCTATATATTTAATAACTTCCGTGGGGGAAAAGTTCACTGTGGTGAGGGCTTCAATTTGTTTTGCCGTTACGATATCCTCAGGATTAGGAATATTCTGATTCTCTAACGTAAATACAGAGCAAAAGTATTCGTTAAGTAGAACACTCATTTTGGTGTCGTCCGTTTCTAGCTCACCGACATCGTTCTCGAGATGACCTATTACAGATTTTACATTTTTTTGCTCAAAATATAACTAAAAAATTGTTTCGGATCAGTTTTGGCATTGGCAGCAGTTTCATTTTCATAATCTTTCTTCTTACGTTTGAGGACCCTCTTTAGATCTCGTCTGCTAATTTTGTATTCCTTTTTTATTACATCGTCATGTGGATGTTTCTGCTTAGCCGAGTGCTTTGCTTTCTTTTGTGAATGAAGGCGCTGCAATTCTCCTTTCCAGTACTTGGGCTGAGAGGCTGTTGTTCACCTGTTTTTGCGCGGGATATGCTCATGTTCGATATTTTTATAAGCGCAGTCAAGAAATAGTCAAGCGATTGATTGACATCTTGTCCGAGGGTTATATTTGCTGACGTTATTGACTCTCTTAAACCATCAAAATTAGCTAATCTGAAGTTAGGGACTTTTCCGCAGTTTGTTGTTGTTTTCAACTCGAGCTCTATCAAAAAAAGAATACAGTTGTGGTCACTAGTTCCGAGTGGTTCGCCTACTTCGACGTTCGTGACATGAGAGTCGCTTGCACTAAATAGGAGATCAAGAATGTTGCTACCTCTTGTAGGTGACTTCACCATTTGGGTCATGAACTTATCGTCTGCAAAATCAATCAGACGTTGGCCGGTGGCAGTACAGTCGTCTGATTCCCAATCAATGTCGGGGATATTGAAGTCGCCAAGCACAACACTGTGTTGTGTTGTGACGACATCGACGAGGGTGTTGTAAAGAAAGATATCGTCTGCAACCTTGCTTTTTGGATGGCGATAGACGAGAGTGATTTGACATTTTATATGTTTACCGACTACTTTGATTGATACTATGTCGTGCCTGTTGTTTGGAATAGTGACTTCCAATATTTGCAGAGTGTTTTTTTACGAGAAACAGCACTCCTCCGCCCTCTCGGTCTTGTCTATTTTCGTGAAATAGTGAGTAACCTGGGAGAGTAAATTTGCCTAAATAATGCCTGGTGCTCGATTTCATCCACGATTCAGTGATAGCTATTATGTCGATACTTTCATTCAACGCAAGAAGACCTAATTCTTCGATTTTGTCTCTGAGACTTCTAGCATTCACGTAGTAACATTTGAGAGTACCATTAGTCACATTGACTTGATTTGCTTGATTTATTTTGCTTCTACTATGGGTTCTTGTTTCGGACCCAAGACTTACGTTTTCGTTTACACGGATTGTTCTAGTGAAGCTGCGACTACGCCTCTAACTCGGACTGGATTGATAACAGGAACTTTTTTGTTAGGACCTGTGGTGGTGTTTTGATGGGCACTTGTATTTGTTGTGTATCTCGTGCTGAAACGGGCGGAGGTCGCTGTGTCGTTTCGTCGGGCATTGCTGATGGAGTTGTTAGTATGATATCGTTTACGTTTTTTTACTTATTTTCGTTGACAAGTCCAGCGTCGATGTTTTTAAGGATGTTTTCGATAGTATCAAGTCCATACGTGTTAATGCGAGCCTTGTTGGTGATTCTATTAAAGTTATAGTACTTTGGGTCGTTCATCGTATCCCAATGATCAGAAAAAGAGATTTTCTGGGCGGCTTTGCAGAAAGCTGCTAAGCGATTGTTAAGTAAAATCATCTTGCTTAACTTAAATCTACTTTGGTTCGGATGGGGCAGGATGCCAGTGACATGAAGGCTCGCGTGTGAGGGTTTGATGTTGTTTAGCATGGCTTCATACATTTTCCATGTCGATTCCGTCTGCGTCACGTCTTTAGCTCCGACTTGTATTATAATTCGCTTAGATGAATGTATCCTTTCCTTTGCAATTAAGCGTGCGACCTCGTCAAGTTTTGAATCGTCTTTGCCAAGTATTTTTAGTTGAATTCTCCCTTTTCGCTGATTTGGTTTGAAAGAGGTGACATTGTAATCACCAAACACAAAAATTTCCTCTGTATTCGGAGAGACCATTTCATCGGGCAATACATCGAATCGGTTACGTGTATTGGGTTGAAAGTGGTGAGATTGTGGTTCGACGTGTGTTGCATTGTCACAGCGTGGCTGCCTCCTACTAACTACAGTTGAGTACAGTGCTTCGCTGTCTTTGACTGAGTTTATTGTCGGCTTAATACGATCATTTGTCTCAGCGTCTAGAGTCGAAAGATTCTTGGCGAATTTGGAGTCTAGGTGCACTTGGAGTTCTTTCTCTTGATTTTGGGTGGCCTCGACAGTTTCTTTGACAGCTGCTAATTCGCTGCTTATCAGATCTTTAAATTCGTGAAATTGTTTCAGCACGTTTTCCAATTTTAATTCAACAGCTATCGATCGGGTCTCCGTGTTGACTGACTCTGTTATGGATAAGCCGTTGGATGAGACTGTCTCTGTTTTGGATAAACCATCGAAGGCGTGACTGATTTGTGCTTTCAGTTGTTTGGTTTCCTCTGCCGCTCTGCAAAGCTTACAACGCAATGTCTTGCATTCCACATTTGAGGGACTGCTACGCAAAGTCCTAGCAGAGAAAGAAGAACTTTGACAATCCATTAGTTCGGGGGCGTACGAGGTGTGGCAGATGCCACATTCTAGCTTAGCCTGAACCATCTTGGACTGTTATAGAATTTACCGTTTGAAAAATGGACCGTTAGCCCGTGTTCTATTTTTTGTGATTTCTTGTTGACAGCAGATATGAATTCAGTACTATAATTAGATGCGGGATGTGACGATTATGACGCCGATTCGAAAACGGAATTAAAAAGGGAACAATACAAATGAGAGTCGGATGCGCTTATCGTCGGATGCAAAGCTAAACTAACTTATGGTTGCTCCTATCTGCTTCTCACTAAGGGAATGATATCATGGTCTTGGGCACCAACCTTGTACCAGACATGACCGGCGGAGTATCAGAAGATGACGAAAAAATAATTACAATTCAGTACGTGGGGTGTTATGAAATCGTAGCACGATTCTAAGCTGCAAGATGTAAAGTGGTACAATACAACGTATGTGGGCAATAGCTTATTGCACGTGGGTAATAGCTGATTGTACGTGAGTAATGGCTGATTGTACTTGGGTAATTGATAATTGCACGCGTATAACAGCTGATTGTCCGTGGGTAATAGCTGAATGTACGTGGGTAATAGCTGATTACACGTGGATAATAGGTGATTGTACTTTGGTAATAGCTGATTGTATGTGGGTAATGGCTGATTGTACGTGGGTAATAGCTGATTGTACTTGGGTAATAGACGATTGCACTTGGGTTATAGGCGATTGTAAGTGGGTAATAGCTGTTTGTACGTGAGTAATATCTGAATGTACGTGCGTAATAGCTGATTGTACGTGGGTAATAGCGGATTGTACTTGGGTAATAGCAGGAAAAGTTAATTCAAATATGACCTGAACAATGAGAGCACACGTGAAAAACTAAAAAGCTAATAAGCATTTAATAATAATCTTAAAAGACATGAAATAAAGCCAATAGAAAAATTGAAGCACACTAAAAATTACCTCGATATACCGTCCTTAAAGAAATGCGCAAACAATGAGTCGTGAGCTAATCAACCCAAAAAAAAAGGTATTCCAGAAAACACGAATAAAAGCGAATGGGCGAAATAAGAGCAGAAAACACCTTGTCGAAGTCTTGAGAGCTCGTGGACACCAGCTTATGAGTTACTGTTCAAAGGAGAGATCATCAAAATCGCTGGATAATTTAACGGTTAGAGAGGTAGCGTGTGGTGAAAAAATACTTGCTACAGCGCAGTAGACCACCAAGAAGCCCAAGTAATGGAATGACGTGTAATATAATGAACTGCTAAAGATGAAGTAGAATATCACCAATGGAAAAAATTAAATAGAATACCATCAATGGAAAAAATTTAGTAAGGGGCCATCAAAATGTCTCAAAACGGCAATTGAGGGATAGATATCTGTCAAAAACAATCTTGCAGTAACAGGAAAAGAGATGGCTCCCTTGTTTTTGACGGTTGTTGGGTGGTTGTTGGGTGATGGCATAAAAGTAAATTAGAATATAACCTATAAAAATGTTACTCGAAATAATCTTGGTCATATACTAATGAGGGCAACAAAACTTAAAATGAATTCACTCAGACGTGAATTAATTGACGCTAGCGGCTAGGGGATTGAAGCAAACAGAAAAAATCAAAAAATAACCTTGATGAAGTCCTAAAGTCCCAGCTAGGAACCTAAACAAGTAATTACAAACCACATGCTGCATCGGCATGTCAATGAGCTGGCAACTGTAAGAGAAAAAACAATGCATGACATTATTGAGAGTTATATCACCATATCAACAAAATTTGTTGACTTTGATGACCAATTATGTGCTATACACGATAAATTATGGTAATGAAGAACAATAAAAACCATTAACAGCATTTAGAACATTGTTAGATTTTTTTTTGTATCTCTATGCCTATCTAAATAATTCTTGTTAAAGAGTGATGATAACAACAATTTCGTTGGAAGACTAATTTATATTATCACAATGATGCCATCATCGGAAAAACCTGGCTATGGACTAAAGGCTTTCCCGATGATGACATCACTGTGGTAATTTAATATCTAGTCAAGTGCAATATCTGCGAGGTCAATTACTGGTGAAGGTTATTAATGAAGTCACAAGTTTGACTGAACCACTGTCAGGGAAACACGGGGAATGGACTGTTGGCATACATAAAGTAAGGCACAATGCACAGACTACAGATTTGATCACGTTAATTCCAATTTGAATTGTGTACACAAAGAATTTGGAACCCAGCGATGTTTTTTATGTTGATAATGGTAATGGATTTCGGTCGAGGAAAAATAAAGTTGTTTAGAATTGTTACTAAACAAGAACACTTGCCGTATAGCATACCATATCTCGGCTCATCCACAGAAATCTTTCCTCAGGAATGAAATTAGGTATTTCTCAAGCAGGGTAAATGAACTGTTCCAAAACATCCGCAGAACTCGAGCAGTCAACAATTTTTGTTGACGAATTGCAGGTTTCCCACTTGAACTGAAGTAGGTATAGCTTTTCGAGCACTGCGTTCTTTTTCGCGAATTAGAGTGTTGTGTATTTACCCTGTCGCAATAGCATTCACTATGAAAAGTCATGCAATGCAGTTTGTTGACTGTACTGCTAGTCATTTTTAGAACGAGCAAATCTCATCGCTGGTCTGATCCGGTAGTACACAATGATCAAAATTCCTTGAATTGAAATCAACTCAAAGCAATAAACCCATAGATAGGTTATGACGGCATAACTTGAGGAATATGACTAAATTACTCTAGTCCAATGACAAGTGTTACCTCAAAGTGAACACTTCACTTCAACATAATGGATCATGTGAGAAAAGACCTTGGAGATGTTTTCATTTTGACATATCAATCATAAGGCGTCTTCTTGTGACTATCGAACCTCTGCGATCACTAAATTTTGGCATTCATGTGCCTGTCCGCACACTCAATTTGGGTTCGATATCTCGGCGATTTAACGAATTTATTTGATACAAATTCACTATCAAATCTATGGGATCGGCGTGTCTAGTTTCACTGTTTCGGTGCTTGGCGCTGAGTTGGTGTTATCTTATCATGTGATCTTGTGTAGAGGTTATCTTATTTCGCAATCAATTTATTGTAATGGAGTGGGGGTTTTGTTGACTGAACGTCTGACTCCCATCACCATGGTTGGATTTCGGCGTTAGCATTGTTTGAATATTTAGAAGTTTGAAGATAATTGAATGCTGATTCACATTAGTAGAGAAATAATGAGATATTACTTTAGGTTTTATTTGGTTGATTTGCTGTAACATTTTAACATCAAGTGTATTTATTTTGCAATGCTACTCTAGCTATCGGAGATTTGATTTGTTCATTAGATAAACAATGTTATGCCATTTTCAAGTGTAAATTGGAAATATTCACATAAATATTGAACTTGAACAGACATCATATATGTGTTTTGAAATATTAACTGACAGAATTTAGTCGATAATCATTGCGTAAGGGAAATCATATTATGGAAAAATTAGATCCAAAAGAATCCAATTAAACAACTACTGCGGTGGGAAAATCAAAATGATGGCACATGGCTGTAGACCAGTCCGAGGAAAACATTCTGACCTGGACTATAAATCGTGATCGCTATCTCCACACTGGTACCTGTGGAGGTGGCGATCGGATGTATTAGTCTTGATGAAAAAAGAATCTTCCATTTCATTCAATTATTTATTCTGGTTTACCAAACAAGAACGAGAAAATTTTACGAGGAGATCACCCAACAACGAATATTTACATGAATACAGGAACTTCCACGTATGCATATGCCTCACAAATCAGGTCTCGTGACCCGTTGTTATGGCAGCTAAATGAATTCGGATTAGTTTCGCTGAGCACAATTAAAACGCAGTTATATTTATTTCGGAGATAAAATATTCTGAATATGGTTGATCATAACTACATAAAACATTTCCAGCAATCTTCGATTTAGGTCATAATAATCGTCGAAATAATATACTAATAGTGCCAATAGTTTATTTTTCGAGTAGTCGAACAATGAACGGATCCAAATGAAAAATATTTTATTACCTCATTGAAAACCAGATGTTTGTGTTTATCAGTACTGTTGGCATTGCACCAAGAACTCCACGTCTGTTGCTCTTCCTCGTTTCAATAGACGAGGATGTAGTCCAATAAGGAATCCTTTTGAAACGTTTGATGGTCCCAGGCAACTCGTAATTACGGTACCCTTCTTGGTGCCGTAATTTCAGAGCCAGGGAAGAATGTTATTTCCCCACGAATGAATGCAGGATAGGCTTTCCCAAATAAAAGATTGGTCGCCAACTCTGAGGCACAGATGGCCCAACACAGCTCGAGCTGCGCTGATGAAATTCCACCGTAGGTTTGCATATCACATACGGAGAAGACGATTGCCCCAGCATCCATGCTTGGGAACAGTTCGTATTATCAGTGCGAGATCAAAGCTCACCATAGAACTCCTCATGGAGGCTGACGTACTTATTATATTTGCATAGCTTGATTATTGTCAATAAATTGTCGTGGGGAAATTTGAAAACCAAATAAGTTTACTGGTGACCTTTCATGACCGAACACCCCTGTAATTTTTTCTGATTATTCTATAGAATCGAGTTTCGATTTTTTCCGTCGCCTATTCGTTTATTTTATTTGTTATATATTTGAACAGGGTATGTTCTCAAATTGAATTTGAATGTGCTAGTGTATGCTTGGACGCTGCTTCTCTGTTTGTTAGAAGTTGTTTTCAAACCTACGAAAGAAAATCAAAATCTGTCACTAAGCCACAAAACTGATAATGATGAGACAGAAAATGTACCGACGTGAATAAAAAACTGTATTAAATGTTTATCTCTATGCTTAAACAAGTAGGCTTGTTGTATGATGATATTGATTATTGCCGATGATTGCTAGACTGTGGTAGTTCAAGGAAGCGATAGCTGCAGTAGCTGCCCCGAGCAAAGAAGTTGCTCGTGTCATCACTCTAACTGCTGGTCTGAAATTGTCGAAGAAAATAATTTCATATATTTGCACTTACTGTTGATGTTCAGCCAATGCAACGGTTGCCTCAATCCACGCTCGATGACAGGCTGAAATGAAATGGAGGCATGATGACTTAAATTGTTGAAGTGGTTGCGCTGTTTTAGGTGATGATGCCTATGTCCTGCAGGTAGACGACAAATCCTAACGAAACCGACCAGAGCTATTACAGCTCTGTATGATCAGTACGAGTCTGTTCATGAAATGTTTGATCATTTGGGAATCAGCCTGACATTGTCAGGATCTGTCTGTGTTAATGTTTCTATTCTTTGTTGATTGAACTTTATGGGTAGATCGTGTGAGATTTACCCATAAAGTTTGTTAGGATTACCGGGCAATAAGTTAATAGGATGCGTCATCGGTGCATACACGCTCTTAGAAGGCGTTCTACTCCCTTCACCATCACTAGTAAATGCAGAGGCATTAGTTGATATACACACTGCAACAGATCTTGAAAAAAAATATCAGCAAGTGAGAAGTTCCGTTTTGAGAAGACATTAAGCATAAAAAAGTACTATCATCGGATAAATTACTAAATACAAAAACAAGCGCAAATTTCCTCAATGCAGTGTTTCGGCAAGTTCTCGTGTTCGACGATAGATAGCTACGGAAGTGGCAAATTTGTTAATTGTCATTAGTAAATGTGCACAATTTTATCATTATTTTTCAATCGTCAATCTTGTTGACCTCAATAAATGCGTTATCCACTATAAACTCGTTATCAAAATCAGACTTCGGAATAACTAAGATGACGTCACGATCGCCGTAATCCGCGAACAATAAAACGTGTCTTATAAATAGCTCTGATCATCAGCTTCAGGTAGAACTAAATCTGATGATCATTTTGGCGTAACCACTACATACATCGATAAAGAGCCTTTCAACATATGTCTGATAAATTGATAAAAATAGAGACCCAAGGCCGAATTCCCTTGGGGGGAGGGGTGGCCGGACGTCAGGTACACCTCACACTGCTCGCATGTACTCAAACGCACACAAACTTGGCTCCTTGGTCAGGTCAGGAGTGAGGTCCAAAATCAGTGTCAACAGCAGGGCTTGTCTGCATAACTGGTTTACCCCCTCTGCGTCAAAGTAACATGGGCCCTCCCCCACCCACGATCATCCAGTTTCTCAACGAGACGCCAAGAGCGGGAAAGCCGATCAGGGCAGCGTCAAAACTCCTCCATTCACAACCATCCTCCCTTCACGCCCATCTTTTCTAGGCCTGCTTCATGCTATCCCCAAACATAGGTCTACCTCTAGTTCTACGACCACTCACCTCCACTTTCTTCACCCTTCTCACCTATCTCCCGTCATCCATCCTCACCTTGTGCCCGCACCATCTCAGAAGACGCGAATCTACTCTGTCTTACTTTTTCACCATCCTCGTTCTAATTCTAAACACGTCGTTATTGATCCTGTCTCTCATCGTCACTCCAGCCATGCTCCTCAAACATTTCATTTCGAAAACATTCAACCGTAGTCTTTCATCTGCTCTCGCTCCACATGTCTTAGCCCAGTCGAGCACAGTTGGGACAACTACTCCCTCACATAACTGCCCTCTCTTGCTTCCATATCAACGTCCTAAGGCTCATTACACTCTTCAGTGCCCCAATCACATTGCTTGCATCGACATTCTTCGAACATTGCTTTACATTACATTCACTCACGTTAACGAGCAGTTTCTTTCCCTCACACACTCTATCAAAATCTAAAACTAGCTGTGGGAAATTATTTCCTTTTCCTTACCACACCTTACAACTTCCTTACATATATTATATCACACACCTTCGAGTGGGATCGACACCTGATTGAACCTTTGATTTTTTGGACTAGGCATATTTAACACATCACTATGATACAAAACGGGAACTTACTTGGGGTTCGGCGGGGTTTCTGTCTTCTCGAATGGCCACTTCAATGGCGCCGAAATCTTCTCTTCCCTACTTTGTCATTGTTTGGTAAATAATGAACTAGTGTAACTACAGCTAATAAATGTCTACCTAATTCATGTTAATTCTTTCTACTGCTACAGTCACTCAACTATGCTAGTCTCGATGTCATCTTGAGGTATCCACAATTAGTAGTTATATCCTGGGAGAGCACCGCAATTATGCCGACACTCGCCATGGTTCGAAACGTACTGACTGCCCTTAGGCTTCTTACCCAAGCGGTGACCGTCTTCCAAGCCAGCAGGCCGGCATCAAACCAACGCACTGAACATCAGGACATTTTAACACAAAGATAGTTTACTTAAATCTACAACAACTTCGACCTACACTTTCTTACCATAATATTCATAATATCCTAAAAACCATGGTATGCATTTAACTACTAAAAAATCTTAGAACGATTTACATCCAAGATGAAGGGAAATACTTAGGCCTTTTACTCAATACGACAGAGGGAAAACATCTAGGAGGCAGCACCGAGCGGGAACACCATTGGAAGTTGAGAAAGGGATGGGAAGGGGAGAAATCAAGGACCACTGTCACAACCCATACATTCCAAAACTTCAGATGTCCACGTCATAATGAACTAGATGGTTTCAACAATATACAATTTACAGTTTTCTTTCCTCCGACGAGGTATTGCGGGTTTTATTCCCCAGCACACTAGCCAGCACAATTTTTCCTACTAGTCTTCCACAAGTGGCCTATCATCCGCAAACAGTAACTGACTGAAATGACAACTCCGTCAATCTTCTCGACTCCCAACAGCTTGAATCCCGATCAATTACAATCTTTTCTCCTTAATGACCGCTGCTCTGGGACTGTCTATGAATAAACCACCGCTTTTATTTGAGCAGCACCGCGCGAGTTCTGAAAGCAATCGCTGCCTAGGAGCTAGCGATCGATATATCCATGTGAATGCCCTTTGTGTTTTAGTGTGTTGGCGCACTGCCCTCCTGCAAGAATCTGAATTGTTAGAGTCAAGAAAACTGAGGTCCTCTTAAATTGCAAGAAAATTTAAAACTCCGGCCGTCAAGCAACAACCAACTTTCATGATTGCACCCACAGCTGTAACGCCACATCAGAGTGTTGGGTGGCCGGCGTGTATGGGTCATTAATCTATTCACCGCTATAAAACAAAAATCCTTGCAAGAAAGCGGGCGGATTGGCACGGCAAGTTTCCAAAATGAATTAACATGGTCGTATCACGGATATTGTGTCGCTTTGACATCTTCTGAACAATAATTCAATGAAGATCTTGTAATGAAATGGATACCATTCAAGATTTGAACTCGGATATGGCGGTGATATGTGTTCACATTAGAAGAGACGTGCCTCTTCTGCGCCAAATGTTACGCTTTATATAATGTTTTAAAGAATCAGCGGATACGTCAATATTCAAGGTTAGATCAGACGCAGCCAGAAATCATGGGAATGTTAAATGTTAAATAAGATTTAGATCTATCTGTCTGCGGGGGCTGACTGGTGGCTACACTGAACCAATTTTTGTAAAGCAGACTGAAGCATTCTGGACGGCTCTGTTACCTGTTGTGCGACGAACTCACTCGGGGGAAACAAGCATCAAGGTTTAGGCTGGGCTTGCCTACTTACGTAACACTAATGTTTATGGAACGATACAAATTGAGAGTCAAGAAAAACTCCTATCGAGCATTGGATAATTGGACATCCTATTCAGTCCAGCGTGATGACTACCGGCACATCAGGACTGGTCCCGTCGAGACCCGCCACGACGAAAGGAAGAGGTACGGCAGTTAGGCCCGCTGCACTGCTGTGACAGTAAACTCGCCTGTCTGCTTTACTCGCTGTGCATCAGAGCTCGTCAGGATCCCACTCGATGTGCTACCCAACTCCTCATAATCCCCAACTCCCCGTTCCGCTCAACTTGTGTTCGATTCGCTGAACTCAACTTGCTTAGACGAAAAACAGATAAACTATAATACAGATGGAGAAGGAGCAATAGCACGGAGGAGTCACAACAGGTGTGATCTTAACACGGAGAAAGCCTAACGGAGGCACAATTGTACAACGGGCCTTACACGTCGAGGGGTCATAACATAACACGAAGGCCCGATAACATAGATGTGTCAGAACACGGAAGCATCATAAACAAGATGCGCCATTACATGGTAGAACCATTCGCCGACGGTGCTTTCACACTGACATCAAAACACGAAGGAGCAATTACACGGAGGCGCTGTAACACAGAGGTGTCATAGGTCGGCCCCATGACAAGAAAGGACTGTAACAAAGAGACGCTGTGACACGTATGAACCATTACAAGGAGGTTCCATGACACGGAGGAGCAATGCAGCTGGCAACACACGCCGGACGGAACTCGCCTTCACTGCCGGGTGTAATCTTCTTGGAGTGCTGCACTGGTTTATGCTAGCAGAGATGCGTTGCTCAGCCAACACTCACAGTTCTTCAGAGTTACAGCTCGTGTTGTGGTCGGATTTTTTTTCATGCAATTGAATTTGAATCTCATGCTCTGACATCGTAATACAGGAAAACAACATATCACTCGTTAATTTTCATCTGGGTAGTCGTAATTCAGCTGTTCTAGTCGTGCAACCAATATCAACATTTGCTGTTACTGATCGGGACAAATTGCCGAAAAAAGGTTTTATTACCATAGTTCTGGTAACGGCTCTTGTTGTTGAGGAAGAGGGCGAGTTATGTGAAGTCTGGTCATGGCGTAATCATGAGCAGAATCGATGAGTTCGAGGCATCAAGGGTACCTGGTAGGATTGGTCAGATTCAATCAGAGGGGCGACAAGGAGCAAGAGCCACGGGCACTAGGATAGGAGCAAGACAGGCAGAACAACACAGAACGTTACACTAGAGGAGGAGCCAGGCGGACTAGGAATGAGCCAGAGGAGCGATGGGTCGTTCCTTTGGCAAGATTCTGCAAAAGAACAACATTGGCCTCAAGAATGTTGATACGAATGACGGTCGGCCTTCGTTCTGAGGTCGCCTCGTGCGGTATCCCTGCGCCACATGGGGCAGCGGCAGTGATTGCACATCCAAGGTCAAGCAAGGGTCGAAGCGAGCCCAGCCCTGACCCCGGTTGACCACTGATTACGCGGGGGCCTTCGTCTATGGTTTTGAAACGTGCCGTTGAACTACTAACCATGACGCGTAATTTCAGGTGCAAATTTGCAAGTGCTATACGACCTGCCGTCGGCTGTCGCAAGTGTCAATCTGCGGAGTATCATATTCAAGGGGGTGTGAATACATTAGTTGTGATGCCTCATTTTAGTCGCCTTGTATTATTAGAACCTATGTGCAGTATTTTGTGTGGGAAGTCAAGTTATTTTGTGTAGTGTGTATTGTGCTCCGAAATCATCGAATCTATATCATAAGTCTGTTAAATAGTTCCTAAACAAATCATAACCTACGTCAAGAAGGTCACTACCCACGCAATCAATTCAATAATAAACCTCTGTGTTTTTCCTGTCTCCTTTATTCGCCTTGACCTCTCCTTCACAATCTATATAGCCATATTCTTCACTCTTTACTCATCGACGTTTCACGTCGATGAATGAAAATTCTACGTACTCATGATCGTATCAGTAACTTGTTATATTCTGACAATTATTCACGAATTCTGATTAATTGTGATGCATGTTTTCTTTTCTGATTAAGCGACTAGATATCTAGTCCCAATTTATAAAAGAATTGTGTGTCGGAATGATGTTTTGGTAGACCCTGCAGAATGAAGTTGTTAGAGAGTTCCACACACCATATTTCGAGTGATACACCCTATGATGAGATTCCCATGATTTCTGGCTGCATCTGGTCTAACCTTGAATATTGACGTATCCACTGATTTCTTCAAAAATATATATAAAGCGTAACATTTGGCACAGGAAAGGCAAGCCTCTTCTAATGTGAACACATATTGGCGCCTCGTCAGATTTCAAATCACGAATCGTATCCCCTTCACTACAAGTTCTTCATTGAATCATTTTTTCAGAAGAAGTCAAGGAGACACAATATCAGTGATACGACCATATCTTATCCTTTTGAAAACTTGACGTGACAATCAGCCCGCCCACCAGCAAGGCTTTGTTTTTATTACGGTGAAATAGATTCATGACCCATATACGCCGGCCACTCAACACTCTGCCGTGGCGTTACTGCTGTGGGTGCAATAATGAAAGTTATGTGTTGCTTGAGGGCCAGAGCATCCACTTTTCTTGCAAATTAAAGAAACCTCAGTCTTCTTGACTATAACAATTCAGAACCTTGCTAGCTAGGCCTTTCCCAAGAAAAAATCGAGCGCCAGCTCTGAGGCGCCGATTGCTTTCAATACTCCTGCTGTGCTGCTCGAAAAACAGCGATGGTTTATACATTGACAGTTCCGGAGCAGCAGTCGTTACGGAGAAAAAATTGTAATTGATCGGGATTCAAGCTTTAGAAAGCAAAAAAGATGGACGGAGTGGTCATATCAGTCAGTTACTGTTTGTGGATAATAGGCCATTGGTGGCAGATTTGTCTGAGAAGTTGTGCTGGCTAGAGTTGAATTTTGATAGAGTGTGTGAGGGAGGAGGGGGGGGGGGAAGCTGCTCGTTAATGTGAGTGAAAGTAATGCAAAGCAATGTTCGAAGAATGTAGATGCAAGCATAGTATTTGCGGCACTGAAGAGTGTAATGAGCCTTAGGACTTTGGTATGGAAGCACAGAGAGGGTTATGTGAGGGAGTAGTTGTCCCAATTATGTTCCACGGAGCTCAGATTTATGGAGCGAGAGCGGATGAGAAACTAAGAAAGAATGTTTTCGTGATGAAATGTTTCATGAGCATGGCTGGAGTGACGGTGAGAGATAGGATCAATAACGGCGTGGTTCGAATTAGAACGGGGATGGTAAGAAAGGTAGAGAACGTAGATTCCCGTGTTTTGAGATGATGCGGGCACAAGGTGAGGATGGGTGATGGGAGATTGGTGAGAAGGGTGAAGAAAGCGGAGGTGAGTGGTCATAGGACTAGAGGTAGAACGATCTTCAGGGATACCGTGAAGCAGGCCTTGGGAAAGAAAGACATAAGTGTGGAGGTAGCGAGAAGGCGTGGTATGGTAGGCGGGAAGGGAGAATGGTTTTGAATGAATGAGTTATGACGATGCCCTGATCTTTCTCGCCCTTGGCGTCTCGTTGAGAAACTGGATGATCGTGGGTGGGGGAGGGCCCGTGTTACTTTGACGCAGAGGGGGTAAACCAATTATGAAGACGAGCCCTGCTGTTGAGACTGATCTTGGACCTCACTCCTGACCTCAATTGTGTGTTGCGGAGTCTCTAGGACGAACCCTTCTAGCACCAAGGTGCTAAGTTTGTGTGCGTTTGAGTACATGCGAGCAGTGTGAGGTGTACCTTACCTCCGGCCACCCCTCCCCCCAAGGGAATTCGGCCTTGGGTCTCTATTTTTATCCATTTGTCAGACATATGTTGAAAGGCTCTTCATCGATGTATGTAGTGGTTACGCCAAAATGATCATCAGATTTAGTTCTACCTGAATCTGATGATCAGAGCTATATATAAGACACGTTTTATTGTTCGCGGAGAACGGCGATCGTGACGTCATCTTAGTTATTCCGAAGTCTGATTTTGAAAACGAGTTTATAGAGGATAACGCATTTATTGAGGTCAACAAGATTGACACCAGAACAAGAATAATTTAAATTTTCCACATTTGCTAAGCCAATTATCAAATTGCCAGTTTTATAGCTATCTATACTAGTAAATAGTATAGTGCCAATAACGCAAATTTTTTGCGGGGCCAAGAACGTAAATATGAACGGATTAGATAGGCCATAATTAGAGGTACCAGGAACGCAAATATGAAGGAATTAGATATAGGATGACTAGATCTTTGAACCTATTATCGAATGTAATTGTTATGAAGTATGTTATTTGTTGATGTGTCTGACTTAGGAGCTGTATTTCTCGGACATTCTAGTTATATGTTAAGACAAATTGATCTTGTGGTCAAGTTAGTTACTGATGGTACATTGAGATACCAAGAACGACAGTTTTGAGAGATCACCCGGGAAGTTGAGAGTGGGTGGTCCGAATGATCTGTATCTGTCAAATGTCACACAAAGATTTTATTTCGAGATATATGGTCCTCTTGGAGAATAGTTTTCCATACGGGAAATTTCAGTTTCCTTACGGTATCTGATTGCTTGCATTTACGATTGCTTACGTACGGATTATATAGATGTACGTTATTAGGTCTTGTCAACGCTATATATGATTGTTTTGGAATATTTCGCACGGTAGGAGGGTATGATATATGTTACTATGTTTGTTCTTGAATGACTCATTTCATTTGAATAGAGGGCATTGTTTATACATGATATTTTATACTGCATGATTGATATTATTTGATTGAATCCACTATGTGGAGGAATAAGATCTAGGATGACTAGATCTTTGAACCTATTATCGAATGTAATTGTTATGAAGTATGTTATTTGTTAGTGTGTCTGACTCAGGCGCCGTATTTCTCGGACATTGTAGTTATATGTTAGGACAAATTGATCTTTTGGTCAGGTTGGTTACTGATGGTACATAGTGATACCAAGAACGCAAGTTTTGAGAGACCACCCGGGAAGTTGACAGTGTGTGGTCCGAATGATCTGTATCTGTCAAATGTCACACAAAGATTGTATCTCGAGATATATGGTCCTCTTGGAGAATAGTTTTCCATACGGAAAATTTCAGTTTCCTCATGGTATCTGGTTGCTTTGATTTACGATTGCTTACGTACGGATTACATAGATGTACGTTATTATGTCTTGTCAACGCTATATATGATTGTTTTGCAATATTTCGCGCGGTAGGAGGGCATGATATATATTACTATGTTTGTTATTGAATGACTCATTTGAATAGAAGGTATGGTTTATACATGATATTTTATACTGCATGATTGATATTATTTGATTAAATCCACTCGCTTTTCCCAGTTAATGTATATATTTATTTTCAGAGATAGTTGTAGTTGGAGTATAGTTGATCACTAACTGTTGCTCTTTATATGTATATATTCGATTCTGGTTTAATAGTGTTATAGCAAGTTTTCTGGTGAGAGTGCGCTTGAGGATAGCCGTAGGCAAAAGTTGGAAGCGCTCCTAGAAAAATTAGGTGAGATTGCTCTTAACTACTCTTTGTCTTATAAATTTGTTTCAGTGTCACGTTTGACACGTTGTGAGTAAATGATTCGTTATATATTTGTGTATGGATTCTATATCTAAATTTTTTATGTGGACATATATGTGTGTATTCTTATCTAATTGTGGTATATTTTATTCATTTCGGAGCTGGGTTTGTTTGAGTTCTTTAGCGGTGGGATGTTTGATTCAACTTTGATATTGAATATAGGCTATGTTTTGTATTTTACATCTATATAGTTCATAGATATATTATATCTATAGGAATAGTATGGTTTATTTGTTGTCACTTTACAGCCTTAGTCTGCGATCGACTCTGTATGGTACCAGCCTGGAGGTAGGATTGCAGGCAAGGTTCTGTGTTTATTCATCTATTTATTTTATATGTATATTTTATCTGTAGGAAAAGTATGGTTTATTTGTCTGATTATTGGCCAGTTGAGGTGTTTAGTGTGGGATGATGCAGTACCTACGGTCAAGAATCTATCTACCCCATATTGCATTACGCAGTTTTGAAACAGTTATATCAGTGTTCCATTGACGCGGTTTCCAATAGCGAAAATACCTGAACGATATGGTTTTTTCCTGTAAGTTTAAATATCATGTTATGTATACTTAGTAATGATCGATTGATTTAGGTTGAATTTGTATTGTTTTTGGAATTCCGATCAGATATCTCATACAGTGTTAGGCATTTTAGGGTATTTTTAGATTTGCATTTGCCACACTATCATGCATAATTGGTCAATTGTTGCATTATTGTGGTATTTGTTATATGTATATATGACATTCTGTTACGATTAAGCCAGGCTTACTATCACCATTAGTGCTCCGTTGTACTTACCTCAGCAGTATCCCCTTCTATCGTTTTCTTTGTTATCAGACATACAAAAAGATGTATAATAAATAGCTGACTGTTTTAATCCTTCAATAATAATTACAAGATGTAAATTTCTGCACGATAACCATAGGAATGTATGTTTAAGAGGTGGAAGTCCATGCGCATCTATATGGAATTTTCGTTATTGATCCCTAGCAAATGTCTACTTCAACGTTTAAGAGACGATTTACTGGATGGAGAAGTCCTAGAGCATTTACGGTTTGACTACTCTTCACCTAATGAGATATATATCTACGATAGCTCAGGTAGCTGTGTACATCTTAAATTAGCTTAATATCTATCACATTTTCAATGAAAGGCAAGAGGCGTTTTAGAGCATTTACAATGCTAGTCATTTGAGTTAAATTTAGGATATTGCAAACAAAGATTTATTAGATATATTATTTTACTGGTATTAGATTGTGACACATTTATATATAAGTATATATATATATACATGGGATATCATTACTACGGAAACATAACTTTTTCACCCCGAAAATTCGACGTGAGCATCTTGGCGAAACATAAGTAATGACTTCGACCTCCCTCTCTTGTGTTATCTCGATCCTTGGTACCAATGACAATCTGTAGGTTCTATATCAATGACGTGTATTTATTCCTCACCTGAAGCTGTCGACTCGTCATATCGGGGAAGGATTTATCATCTGGATGTGTTTTTTTCTCTGATCTATTGGTGATCTAGACTAACGCCCTTAGTACACATTTTAGATAAACAACGACGTTTGGGAGAAGTATATGCAATACTTGTATTCCTATCTTTGTATCCAAAACTTTGTTTTAGTCTTCAGCGATCTTTTTATGGACGCTATTTTCATTCACTATTACATGTTTATGTCATCGAATCGTTTCAGATTTCTTCTTGCTATTATCCACATTTCCATTCATTATATTCCCGCAAATATCCGAAATATACCCAATTCTCCTTGCACTCAAACGTTTGAGACAGGATTTTCTCCTCTTGTTTCATTACCAACATATTTGAAACAAATTCATATATAAATTTAATTTTATTATGCAATTTTACACTTCTTATACTTGATACCCTTTCATTACCCCATTTGATAATTCGGTTTCCTTTAACTTTAGCACTTTTTTTTTCTTCACATATTTCAATATCACTGTCACTGATATCCATTCCACTGAAAGTATCCCACGTTTTTCCCTTATTTTTATTATTTTCAATTTCGACTAATGTTTTTTTTCCTCACCATATCGATTTAGCCATTTTCACACAATCTTCATACATTCAGCTTGAGTGTTAGTGGCTCCCTACTTTCTTTTACGCTCGCACCATTTTGAGCACTGTCTTTCTCATTTATTTTGATACCCATGTACGGATTGTTATGTTCTACCAATACGTCCATAGCATCCTTTGAGCTCGTATTCCCTCGTTCAATTATAAGATTAGCATATTCAATATAATGCTGTCCTATCACATGTTGCCAAAACGCGAATGTGGAGCCTGATTTGCTTAATTTTATCTCCGCACTGCCAATAACACATACCCCCGTTTTCTCCTTCCTGTCAAAATACTTCCACATCAAACTGGGCGGCATCCTTCTTCCCTGAAAGCGGATCGCTATCTGAAGGAGTACATATATGAGTCCAATTTATACATACAGGATCGTTAGCTTCACTGCGTTGGCACATGTATGGGGCACTATGTAGGCATTTACACACATTTTGTGCAAAAGGGTTACCATACACTGCCGGATGCATTAATACCTACGCAACCTAACCTAACCTATAGAACAACATCCCTTGCTGTTATTACAAGACATTTAATGGTCATCAGCTTCATGCCATGTTATGTTAAAAGAAGTAATCATCCTATCCTAACCTTACCTAACTAATGTACGGTATTCAGTCATTGATTTATACGATTCATATTACATATCTCCACTTATATCTACATTTTGATCAGTCCTTTGCAGTTTGATACACACATCCAATTCTGATCTAGTAAATCATCAAAAACCTAACCTAACCTAACTTATGTACGCTATTCAGTCACTGTTTTGTGCAATGCATAACAATATCTCCATTTGACTCCACATTTTGCTCTATCCTTTGCAGTTTTTGATAACTTACACCTAATTATTTCTAATTCGCAATCAATCTCGACTTATATATGTTACCAGAAAAGTCAGATTTTTCAATCTTAGATGGATTGAATGTTACAAGTAATTCATATTTGATTCCATCATCATACAAACGGGTCACTTCATCTCATACTACGTCTACCACATTTTTCTTCAATATCTCCTGACACTTCATCCTTCAAGAACTTGCACAGTTGATCTGCCTTTTTCTTTCCAATAATTTTTTCAAACTCTTCACGATGACAGAGTTTAAAATGTCTCCACACGTTACTCGTTAATTTATGTTTATTCAATTTTATTTCATTTTGGCAAAGTTTACAGACCCCCATCACCCCATTTCTTTCGAACAATCGAGGACTCAATCTATAACCCATCCTTCCACAACAGAATCCCAATATTGACTGAGTATATTCTCATCGGATTCTGATTTATATATAACCATTCTGTCACACATATACAGCACTCACCCCGAGAAAGGTTTATGGGTACCGTTGCACCCCTTGAAATATATTCTCCTGCCGACTTCAACAATTTCGATGTTACCTCTGACCAACGCAATGTATTCAAATTCATCGCTTAACCTTTGAATTGTAGGATATTATAAACAATTGAATTGGGATTTACATACTTTTATTAGTATTATTTACAGATCTTGCTGACATCATCAATGACTTTTAACTCGTTTTTTCGATTGCAGCATAACTCGTACAGCCACCTATACCCAGCATCACGATGTTTATGTTTCCTCTCAAAATCTATCATATAATCTACCATTTTTTTGTTTCGAATACCGAAGATTGTTCCATGCCCTTGAGTCTACAAATTTAATTCTTCTTTTTCTTGAACTTCAATTATTCGAAGCTTCTCAAATTCAATGTCGTTCTGTTTTTCATCAATGAAGAATTTTCTCATACGTTCCAGGTTTTCTTTGGTTCTTAGGAAAAAACCGTTGCCCAACACTTCAGCTTTATTACAATCATCATGATTTTCCGCTCGGATCATATCAATTTCGAGAGTTGCTTTCATATTTCCCTTGAAGTTTGTTACATACGACTGAAACCCGTTGATGTCAGTTACCCAGAGTCGATTTCCTTTTTCCATCATCCATATATGAATGTTATCTACCACTCTTTTGATTCGTGTTTTACCCATTATGAGATAACTGTTTTTTTCAACATTAGTAAAAACATTAGTCAACATTAGTCACATTCGGGTTTTGGCAACATCTCAGGGGACAACATTATCTTGAAAATGCTAACCTTAAAAATGAACGAGGAAATACGAGCTCAAGGAATGCTGTGGGAGTATTGATAGAACATAATAATCCGGACTTGGGTATCAAAATAAATGAGAAAGACAGTGCTCAAAATGGTTTGAGCGTAAAAGAAAGTAGGGTGCCACTAACACTCAAGCAAAGAATATATGAAGATTGGGGGAAAATGGCTAAATCGATATGGTGAGGAAAAAAAACATTAGCCGAAATTGAAAATAATGAAAATGAGGGAAAAACGTGAGATACTTTCAGTGGAATGGATATCAGTGACAGTGATATTGAAATGTGTGAAGTAAAAAGCCTGCTAAAGTTAAAGGAAACCGAGTTATCGAATGGGGTAATGCAAGGGTATGAAGTATAAGAAGTGTAAAATTGCATAATGAAATCAAATTTATATATGACTTTGTTTCAAATTTGTTGGTAAGGAAACATGAAGAGAGAGAATCTTGTCTCAAACGTTTAAGGGCAAGGAGAATTGTGTATATTTCGGATATCTGCGGGAATATAATGAATGGAAATGTGGATAATAGCAAGAAAAAATCTGAAACGATTCGATGAAATAAACATGTAACAGTGATTGAAAATAGCGTCCATAAAAAGCTCGCTGAAGACTAAAACAAAGTTTTGGATGCAAAGATAGAAATACATATATTGCATACACCTCTCCCAAAGGTCGTTGTTTATCTAAAATGTGTACTAAGGGCAGTAGTCTAGAACACCAATAGATCAGAGAAAAAACCACACCCAGATGATAAATCCTACGCCGATATGACGAGTCGACAGCTTCAGGTGAGGAATAAATACACGTCATTGATAAAGAACCCACAGACTGTCATTGGTACCAAGGATCAAGATAACACAAGAGAGGGAGGTCGAAGTCATTACTTATGTTACGCCAAGATGCTCACGTCGAATTTTCGGGGTGAAAAAGTTATGTTTTCGTATAAATGATATCCCATGTGGATATATATGTATATATAAATGTGTCAAAATCTATTATCAATAAAATGATATATATAATAAATCTTTGTTTGCAATAGATAGGAATACAAGTATTGCATACACTTCTCCCAAAGGTCGTTGTTTATCTAAAATGTGTACTAAGGGCAGTAGTCTAGAACACCAATAGATCAGAGAAAAAACACACCCAGATGATAAATCCTACGCCGATATGTCGAGTCGACAGCTTCAGGTGAGGAATAAATACACGTCATTGATAAAGAACCCACAGACTGTCATTGGTACCAAGGATCAAGATAACACAAGAGAGGGAGGTCGAAGTCATTACTTATGTTTCGCCAAGATGCTCACGTCGAATTTTCGGGGTGAAAAAGCTATGTTTTCGTAAAAATGATATCCCATGTAGATATATATGTATATATAAATGTGTCAAAATCTATTATCAATAAAATAATATATTTAATAAATCTTTGTTTGCAATATCCTAAATTTACCTCGAATGAGTAGCAATCTAAATGCACTTGAACGCCTCTTGCCCCACATTGAAAATGTGATAGATATTGAGCTAATTGAAGATATACACAGGTACCTAGGTATCGTAGATATATATCTCATCAGGTGAAGGGTATCTAAACCGTAAATGCTCTAGGACCCTGCATCCAGTAAACCGTCTTCTAAACGTTAAAGTAGACATTTGCTATGGATCAATAACGAAAATTCCATATAGATATAGAATGGACTTACACCTCTTAAACATACATTCCTATGATTATCGTGCAGAAATTTACATCTTGGAACTATTATTGAAGGATTAAAACAGTCAGCTATTTAATATACAGATTTATCTATGTCTGATAACGAAGAAAACGATGGAAGGGGATACTACTGGGGTAAGTACAACGGAGCGCTGAGGGTTAAAGTAACCCTGGCTTAATCGTAACAGAATGCTATACATACATATAAAAAAACACAATAATGCAACAACCTACCAATTATGCGTGAAATAGTGTGGAAGATGCAAACCTAAAAAATACCCTAAAATGCCTAACACTGTATGAGATATCTGATCGAAATTCCGGAAACAATACAAATTCAGCCTAAATATATCGATCATTACTATGTATACGTAGCATGATATTTTAACTTACAGAAAAAACCTTATCGTTCAGGTATTTTCGCTATTGGAAACCGCGTCAATGAAACACTGATATAACTGTTTCAAAACTGGGTAATGCAATATGGGGTAGATAGATTCTCGACCGTAGGTGCTGCATCATCCCACAGTACATACCTCAACTCGCCAATAATCAGACAAATAAACCAAACTATCCCTATAGATAATATATACATATGAAATAAATAGATGGAAAAACACAGAACCTTGCCTGCAATCCTACCTTCAGGCTGGTACCATATAGGGTCGATCGCAGACTAAGGCTGTAAACTGCCAACAAATAAACTATTCTATTCTTATAGATATAATATACATATGAACTAAATCGATGTAAAACACAAAAAATAGCCTATATTCAATATCAAGGTTGAATCAAACATCCCACCGCTAAAAAACTCCACCAAACCCAGCTCCGAAATGAATCAAATATACCACAATTAGATATGAATACACACATATATGTTCACATAAAAAATATAGAATTATAATCAATACATAAATATATAACGAATCATTCACTCACAACGTAGCCAACGTGACACGGAAACAAATTTATAAGACCAAGAATTGGTAAGAGCAATCTCGCCTAATTTTTCCAGGAGCGCTTCCAACTTTTGCGTACGGCTATCCTCAAGCGCACCCTCACCAGAAAACTTACTATAACACTATTTATACAAGAATCGAATAAGTATATGTATAACGAGCACTACAACCATCTCTGAAAAAGTATATATACATTAAATGGGAAAAGCGAGTGTATTTGATCAAATAATATCAATCATGTAGTATAAAATTTCATGTATGAAAAATGCCTCCTATTCAAATTAGTCATTCAATAACAAACATAGTAATATATATCAAGACCTCCTACCGCGCGAAATATTCCAGAACAATCATATATAGCGTTGACAAGACCTAATAACGTACAGCTATATGATCCGCACGTAAGCAATCGTAAATGAAAGCAACCAGATACCGTAAGGAAACTGAAATTTTCCGTATGGCAAACTATTCTCCCCGAGAACCATATATCTAGAGATAAAATCTTTGTGTGACATATGACAGATACAGATCATTCGGACCACCCACTCTCAACTCCCCGGGTGGTGTCTCAAAACTTACGTTCTTGGTATCACTATGTACCATCAGTTACTAACTTGACCACTAGATCAATTTGTCTTAATATATAACTTTATTGTCAGAGAAATACAGCGCCTGAGTCAGACTCACTAAAAAATAACATACTTCATAACAATACATTCGATAATAGGTTCAAAGATCTAGTCATCCTATATCTTATTCCTTCACATAGTGGAGTTAATCAAATTATATATATCATGCAGTATAAAATATCATGTACAAACAATGCCTTTTATTCAAATGAGTCATTCAATAACAAGCATAGTAATATATATCATGACCTCCTACCGCGCGAAATATTCCAAAACAATCATTTATAGCGTTGACAAGACCTAATAACGTACATCTATATAATCCGTATGTAAGCAATCGTAAATGAAAGCAACCGGATACCGTTAAGAAACTGAAATTTCCAGTATGGAAAACTATTCGCCAAGAGGACCATATATCTCGAGATAAAATCTTTGTGTGACATTTGACAGATACATATCATTTGGACCACCCATTCTCAACTTCCCGGGTGTTCTCTCAAAACTTGCGTTCTTGGTATCTCTATGTACCATCATTTGTCTTAACATATAACTACAATGTCCGAGAAATACAGCGCCAAAGTCAGACACATTAACAAATAAGAAACTTCACAACAATTACATTCGATAATAGGTTCAAAGATCTACTCATCCTATATCTAATTCCTTCACATTTGCGTTCATGGCACCCCTAATTATGGCCTATCTAATTTTTTCACATTTGCGTTCTTAGCACCCCAAAAAAAATGCGTTTTTGGCACTATACTATCTACTAATACTGTCGAGGACGACGAGAACGTACCGAAACACTGCATTACGGAGATTTGTACTTGTTTTTGTACCAAATAACTTTTCTGTTTATAGCACGATTTATACTCACTTGCTGGAAAATTTGTTTCAAGATCTGTTTTAGTGTGAATATCAATTGATGGCTGTAAATTTACTAGTGATGGTGAAGGGAGTAGAACGGCTCCGCAGAGCGTGCATGCACCCATGACGCATCCTATTAACTTATTGGGCCGGTAATCTTAACATAACAGTGTGGGTAGACCTCACAAGATTGCGATGCGAACACCTCCCTCTTCATCTTCAATCAATAAAGAATAGAAACAGTAACACAGACAGATCCTGACAATGTCAGGCTGATTCCCAAATGATCAACATTCCATGAAAGACACTAAAGCCTATGCAGACAGCAGACACGTGCAGATCACACATAGCAAATACCTCTGGTCGGTTTAGTTCGGGTCCGTCGTCAACCTGCAGGACGTTGGCATCATCACCTATAACAGCGCTACCACTTCAACAATTTAAGTCATCATGCCTCCATTTCGTTTCAGCCTGTCATCGAGCGTGGATTGAGGCAACCGTTGCATTGGCTGAACATCAACAGAAAGTGCGAAAATACGAAATTATTTTCTTCGACAATTTCAGACCAGCAGTTAGAGTGATGACACGAGCAACTTCTTTGCTCGGGGCAGCTACTGCAGCTATCGCTTCCTTGAACTACCACAGTCTAGCAATCATCGGCAATAATCAATATCATCTTACAACAAGCCTACTTGTTTAAGCATAGAGATAAACATACAATGTCTTTCTTTATTCATGCTGGTACATTTTCAGTCCGATCCTTGTCAGTTACAAATTTCAATATTTTTTCGTTGGTTTGCCAACCATGTCTAACGAATAGGCCATCAGCGTTCAGGTACATACTAACACATTCAAATTCAATTTGAAAACTAATTCTGTTCATTTAAATATATATAAACTAATATAATGGAATAAGTGGTGCAAACAATTAATTTTGTATCTAAGTCATACCGACGCAAGGCTGAATCCCACAAACGAAGTGTGGTCGTCGGCATAGCGCAATTCACATCCCTCTCGTGCACTTACACAGATTCCAAACCTTAGCAACTTAGCGATAAAGAGTCCGGTCCAGACCCCGTAGCACACACTTCGGGACAAGAGTGGGGTTCGGTTGGGGTCAGTGTCAGTAGTAGGTCTCGACAGACTTAGCTGATTTACCCATGCATCGTCATAATTGCCCGGCCATCCCCTACCAACACCCCGTTATACCTTTTCTCGACTAGACATCTAGGACGTGAAGGCGCATCACGGCTGCGTCAGACCTATCATTTCACAACGATTCTCTACTTACGCTTTCCAAGGCATAATATCTCGATTGCTCCGCAGTGATGTCACTCACCCACAATGTTCGCTTCACTCTATTCATCTACCCAAACTCCGGCCCATCTCTAGGTCAATGTCCACTCACCTCCTCTTTCATCACCATTTTCACCAATATGTCATCTTCCATCCTCACCATGTACCCGAAACACCTTAGAACACGTGAATCTACTCTGCCATCTAACTGCTTCACTATCGTTCTGATTCGATCATCGTCGTTTTTTGTTTCCATCCCTCCACGTCACTCCGACCATACCTCGTAAACACTTCCTCTCGAATTTATTCAACTCTTTTCTCTCCTCTTCGCTCGCTTCGCCTTTCCATCTCAGCCCCAATAGCTTAGGAACAAACTTCTTATAGCATTCACACTCTATGTTCCACATCTAATTTCATGCTTCAGTAGTAGTGTAAAGCACCGGTGAAAACGGCATGCTAGAGTCAATTTTGGTGGGGCATGGACGGGGGTCAGCGGCGCAAAACGTGCAATGTAGAGTCAACGGCGGAAGGTGGGCGGTGCGGAGGGAATTGGTTTGGCGCGTGAGTCAGCTAACGGACGGGGGGAGCGGAAAAGGGGACGGAAGGGATTGACGGAGGGTTGGATGCAAGGCTTGCGGCTAGATTGGCAAGGTGTTAAGTTTTGAACATTTTCCATTTTATAATATCATGATTTTTTTGTATTTATCTATGTTTTTTCTTTTTTAGATGGTTGTATTTGGGTATAATTGGTCATTAACTGTTGCTCGTTATACATATTATTTCGGTTCTGATAGGGATAGTGTTATAACAAGTTTCTGAAGGGGTGGGTTGTAGGATATCCTAGGCCAAAAGTTGGATGCACTTCGACAAATTAGGTAAGTTTGTTTTTATCTGTTATTTGTATTATAAGTTATTTCCGTGGCATGTTTGCAATGTTCGAGTAAATGTTTTGTGACAATTATGCCGTGGTTACTTAGTTGATCAATTGTTAATTTAACCCTGTTTTGTAATGATGCAGCGGCTTCGTTACGAGATTTTGTATACTCCATACCGCATTATCTAGGTTTGAACCAGATATTTCGGTGTTACCATGTTCCAAATGTTTCGTTATCAAGCGTATGTAGACTGTTCGGGTAGTCTTATCTAGATTTTTTTGTATAGCGAGTATCGGTTGGAGGCCCAATAGCATGAATACCTGAATTTTAGTTATCTCCAACAGTTATAGGAATTTTTAGGATTTTTAGTATGTGTCTTTGAGTTTTGTATGTTCTCTGTACAATTTCCATCTTCAATGCAATCTGTTGGTTATATATAAAATATCGAAATATTAGGAGATATTACGTTTGTTTCTGCAATGTTGAACATTATTTCAGGTATAATTTAGTTACATGTTGTATATTTTAAGTGATTTTTATATCTTCTTACATCCTGGTTCAATGTTCGACGTGGTTATTATAGATATAAAAAATCCCAGTTGTTACAAAGTCGGACTTGCTGTTAGGTTATTGTATGTTTATTGTAGGACCATTCTTCAATGTTTAGGAGGAGTTGGAGGTGTCCCATGGGCAAAACCCCGTTGTGTTTGTGCCTATTTGTGTATGTACATCGATTTACTATAATGGATACCATAATGTTTTACATTTTTAACATGAATTAGAGCAGAGTAGAGCATCTTATTTGGCTATTTTATATAGATGTTGTTGTTGTTGTATGATTTTTCTCCACGATAATCATAGGAATGTATGTTTGAGAGGTGTAAATCCGTACTGCATCTTAATGGATTTTCGTCATTGAACCCTAGCAAGTGCATTGTTTAACGTTTTAGAAGACGATTTCCTGGATGGAGGGGTCCCGGTGTGGAGGTGGTTTACACTCTTGGTTGTCATTTGGAGTTCGTCTAAGTTCAACGCGGTTTTGTTAGTTCTTGTGGATGTAGATCTCAACTTCCGTGTTTGTTAGAGAGGGTATCTGACAAGCTGCTAATCGTTATAGTGATTTTCTTAGGTCGTCAGTGAACAGATCCCCAGATTTTTATGGTCACACTCCGTGAGACTCATGTTAGCCCCATTCTTGACCACTGTACCTGTGTATAGATTCTTTGTTATGTCCAGGATGTGACTTTTCTCGACGTTGTTCAGAGATGATTTACTAAACAGATGCATGGTACGTCTGAGGTATTGTGTCATGGCCGGGTGTTACCTCTAGAATTTGTTATATATCAGTGGTAGTTTACTGAGAAGCGACCTCTTAAAGCATTGTAGAGTTCATTGTTATGACACGATGGGCTTTGATTTGTTCTACTAGAGACATAATATCTCGGTTGGTTTTGTAATTTGTTAGATATTTGAACAGGTATCGTAGTAAAGATTACATTATTCCCATGAACTCAGTGTTAAATGTCATATATTTTCGGTATGGCTGTTGTGTTATTAGTATTCGATCTTAGTCGTGAACCAGATCACGTGGGATATTGGAGTGGGATTTATCATCTGGGTGTGGTAGGATACGCCGTACATAATAGTTAATCAAAGCTGCTCTTAGGGTAGAGTAGATAATCTTATTTAGCTATTCCTATGGTTGATGTTGTATGTTTTGATTGGTTATCAGAGGAATTCATCTGTATATGATATAAGTTCGCCTAATTTTGCATGGGATGTTGTGTATAAAATACGCCAAATTGGATGTAATGATCCATAATATTGTTATGTTTTACCTCTCGACATTGGATTTGGGTCCGTTTCCATGTCGTCTTGGAGAGCTAATCTACCGGATTTGTGTAGAGTTGGTGTCAACATTTTTTTCAATAAATTAATGTACATCCCAATTATGTTATCAGTTCGTATGTTTTCACTAGAAGCTTGTCCCCGCAAGTGTTACTTATATAAATGTTTGTGATACATTGGCAGTGGTACACCTAGCTGTTATTGATTAATTCAGGCTTTTGTTCTGAGATTGCGTTCCAATTCAGAATATCTGTTTAATTTGAGCGTTCAAAATATCCACTACAGGATTTTTCACTAAAGGCTTGTGATGATGGTCGGAAATTTAATTCATCCTAACCTAATCAAACTAATGATAATTTTTTCCCCTGTTTTCATGCTTATGTTAGGTATTTCTTGATTGATTTAGTCTTTATTCTTATAAATCTATACACGTGACTCCCTACTTTTACAAATTTTTAGCATATTGTGTGGCTATACAT